>JACEGR010002131.1:0-139083 GCA_014170235.1 Listronotus bonariensis | reverse complement strand
CATATTTTAAACAGCAGTAGCGCCCTTATGGCTAAAGATGGCGTCATGCGGTTTTCGCTATTTCTTAAATACGGCACCGTTTTCTTAAATACGGCACTGTTTTTCTAAAATACGGCACCGTTTTTTAAAATACGACACCGTTTTCTAAAATACGGCACTGTTTTTCTAAATACGGCACTGTTTTTCTAAAATACGGTACTGTTATTTAAAATACGACACCGTTTTCTAAAATACGGCACTGTTTTTCTAAATACGGCACCGTTTTTCTAAAATACGGCACTGTTTTTCTAAATACGGCACTGTTTTCTAAATACGGCACTGTTTTTCTTAAATACGGTACTGTTTTTCTTAAATACGTTATTATTGTTAATAATCTTTATGTAGCTCTAGACACGTGTTGACTCAATGACGGGTGGGAACTAAATGATGGCAGTTATAGTATAACGTAACATATATAAATATACTTAACATTCTGATTCAATCCTTAGTATTGTCAAAGACTTTGTGCTGTACGGTCATGCAGAAGTTTAAGAAAAATCAATTAAGAAAAAAGCTGCTCGTAGAGGCAAGGGATTCCCTTCGCGACCGCGTTTCAAAAAGCAAGGGAGGCATTGTACGTGGAAAAACCGCAAGATCTTTTCTCCGCTGCTGAAGTAGCTCTGAAAGCATTTAATGGGGTGGAAAAAGAAAACCTGCAGATGTAGTACCTTTACCTGTAGTCGGCGGATTTCTACCATTTTTAATACCACTTTTTGCCGGCTTAAGCGCCGTAGGAGCACTTAGCGGCGGAATATCAGGGATCGTAAAAGCTGTTAAAGATTCTAAGGCGGCGCAAGAAAGATTAGAAGAACAAAAGAGACATAACAAATCAATGGAATCTATTGCGATTAGCAAAACTGGTAGCGGTTTATATTTAGGACCATACAAAAACGGTTTGGGACTCTATTTAAAACCCTATAAATAAAGATGACTCAAGAAATAAATTTAGTCTTACTTCAACCGTCATGCATACCTTTAGCTTGAGTGGTAATAGTTCCATCTTAGAAGCAACCTATAACCCACCCATCTACTTGAGAGATGACACTAGTGAATACGAGCTTGGTTTAGTCAGTTTAGAAACGTTTAACGCCATACCCAACATTGATAATAGTAATAACAAATTTTATGTGGGTGATATTACTCTAGAAATCCTGATTGGATCACCGTTTATTATCTAACCGCAGCTATGTTTGTTATTGTTGACGTATGCTTTGACCTTGAAATTACAAGGGGTACGTTCAGAAACCATCTATTAGGGTAAACTGCTCTCTGATTGGTTAAAAATAATGGCTTAAGAAAAAATACGGCTCTCTAATTGGTTGAAAATAACGGCTTAAGAAAAAATACGGCTCTCTGATTGGTTGTAGTAGGGGTATGTTCAGAAAATATTATTTGGGTAAAATGCAAGGAGTATATTAATACTTATTTAAGACGTCACTGTGCGTAGCTACGCTTTCCGCTTAAACCGATGGCTTAAGCGGGGGCGCGGGGTGCCGGGGGACCGTAGAATTTTGGCTTATCATGCGACAAGTTTGACCTTGAAATTATTTGCCGTTAGCAACTATTCTTTGTTCAAGTTTCATTATTCTAAGTTTAATAATAAGGCCGCTATGGTTAATTTTGCTATGGGGTTACCGTCCTAATCGCTGGTTGGTGTCTCTCGCCATATTTTAAACAGCTGTAGCGCCCTTATGGCTAAAGATGGCGTCATGCGGTTTTCGCTATTCGATAGGTATGACGTTACACTATTTTTAAAAAATTTAAACCGCGCGCTGATGACTCATCATCAAGGTTAAATAACGATTTTAGTCGATAGCGCCCGAACGGCATGACTTGGAATTTTCGCGTTTGCGCAAATCAATTTATGACCATAGCGCAAGTATCCTACGCATGGCGGCCATTTTCCTAGTCACGTGATTTTTGACATATGACAGGTGACAGGTGACATTTGACATTTGACAGATGACACTTATGGTTTGACAGATAGTAGGGACCACGCCCTAAACAACGCGTTGCGCAAGATTCTTAAATTTCGAATGACGTCAGAGATCTTGAGATAATAAGCTCCCCCGGGGGACGGAGGCCCGTAAACTCTTATCTCTCCCTACTCCTATGTTAAATAAAAGTCATGTCATGTTAAATAAAATTGTGGTACATTTTATTTTGAATTTTTAGCAAAAACCGCCGATGTTAAGTTTTTTCCTAATTAATTAGAAAAAACGAATGCCTATAAAACTTTTAAATATATTTTAATGCGCGAAATACAGATTTATTTACAAATATATTACAAAAACATGTATACAGAATCAGCCCCAATTTATTTTAAAGGCTTTTGTTTAGAAAAAAATGGTTATATAATGGCTTGCAATCGTCATTTTTAACATAAAACTTAAACTTATAAGTCAAAAATGGTTGACCTTATGTATAGAATTCTATTTATAAAATATGTTGAGAATTTTTAAAATATATAGGGTGTTTTATTTAAAATAAGGAAGTTAATATTAACTTCTGGTATAACTGAAAATGTTAGAACTGTCAAAATATTTTAGTCGTATGTCCCTCACTGACTTTATAATGGTATCAAATTGTCAAAATGTTTCAAGGACTACTTTTAGAGAAATCGATCGCAGCATTTTTCAGTGGGACACGCTGTATCTTATAAAGAAACTTAATTTTGTTTTAATAAGTTTAGATAGAGCAGGGCCGAATAAGGGGGCGACAATAAATTTATGAAACTGAATTATTGTTGTTCAAATTTGACATTGGCTGTTTTTGAAAAAATCCTTCAAATAAAATAAGCTTAAAAATATAAAAGTTAATTAATAAAATGTTTTATTATGTCATTTCTGTCATGGCCTGCTATAGAGAAAGCAAAAATTTATGGAAATTAATTTTCGGTATAACTTGAAATAAAAAATAGGTAGTATTTATATGTATATACTTTTGGAAACCTCAAAGAGAGCCTAATAAACATAAACAAAAATATACAGGGTGTTCTATAGGAAAATTTATAAGTTGGGTAATTTTCTTAAAAACTGCCTAACATAAAAACAACTAATTACACCACAATATTCAACTGAAAAACTACACAATTAAACTATCCTACTTTAATAGCAAACGAGTTAAAGAAAGTTTTAAAAATGTGCAAAATCTGAAATTCACCATGTAGCCTTAAGATGGATCGCAATAGCCAGAAACGGATTTTACTACAGTTTTTATTTTCAGACAAAGATATTGAAAATTCTATATTAAAATTTTAATATTTCTTGCGGTTTTCGAGATACCCCGTAAAACCATCGAAAATAAAACATCCTGTACATGATAATATTGTAAAATTTATTATTTATTTATAAATGTTTTTATTTTTATATAAAAGTTAATCAAGTTTGCATAATAAAACCGAAATGTTTTTTTAAAAATTATTTTAAATATTTTTACATTTTAGGACTTGTATATTTTAACGAGAAACTAAAATAAACACACAGCTAAATATACAATTGGTATATTAAAAATATACAGTGAGGTGGCCTGTGTTAAAACAAATATATTTACACAAAATTGAGTGGTTTGTTTTTTTGAAACGCTTGGAAACACAATTTAATTTTATTTTTTTAATAAAAGACCTATAAGTTCTAACTATGTTTCATGTACCATGTTTTATACCTAAAGTCTACAGTTATCGAGATATTTAAACATAAATAAAGAGCAAATAAAATGAATTAGGTTAATGGCCGTCGCTTATTTTTGGGCCACCCTGTAAACAAACTTAGTTATAAAAAACTATAGTCATATTAAAAGATTATTGTGTTTAGGCGTTTTTCCAAAGAACTCACTTCTCTTTTAACTACTTTCTTAATAAGGTAAAAAAGCTCGTTTTACTTTAACAAATAAATAAGTTTATCGAATACTTTTGGGACATTTTGTATACATGAACTTACGATGAACAAAAAACAGGAGCTAAAAATAAATAGCCACATGTTCAAGTGTTAAAAAAACAATATTTTTTTCTATTAAATTTACGTCTCTTCACAAATTTTCAAGGGCATCGATGGCAATTTCTCGCTAACTATTAACTTTTGTATACAGGGTATCCCAACTCTATTTATACACGAAATAACTTCGCCCCTGTACAAGATACAAAAATAAACTTAAAATATTTTCATTTTATATGAATAAACTTTTTTACTGACAGTACTATTTATTATACAAGGTGTCTTAAAAACTAAATTTTTATCATCAAGTGGATTTTTTAAATGAAACACCCTGTATGTTTTACCAAATTGTAAGTCTGTAGTAAATTCTACATCAAACATGTATAACACACTATATGTCAATAATTGCTGGTTTTTAAGATATTAGCAGTTTGCTGATACTCATTAATGATAAAAGTGAAAAAAAAATAATATGTTGGTTTTAATTAATTTAAATAAATATGTCACTGTCGGAATGACAAAAGATATTATACTATGTAATTAATTACCTTCCATTGTAAGAAGTTCAAACAGGTATGTCAGCAATTTAGTTTATTTTGGACACATACTTATTTATTTGCACTAAAAAACAGCAATATGTCAATTATGACTGGTTTTTAGGTTAAGTAAGTAAATATGTATGTAAAATAAACTAAATAGCTGACTTACTTATTTCTGGTTCTTACAATAAGAGGTAAATAATTACGTGGTATTATATTATTTGTCATTCTGACACTAACAGAATCATTAAAAAATAATTAAATCCAAAATAATATTTTCTTTCTTCACTTCTAATTGTTAATCAGTATAATAGCATACTGTTATTTTTTTTTAAACCAGCTATAATTGACGCATATTGTGTTATACATTTTTAATGTAGAATTTAATAAAGAGTTGAAATTTGTTAAAATATATAGGGTGTTCCATGTAAAAAAACATACTTGACAATAAAAAGTCTAGTTTTGATACACCCTGTATATTAACTGGTGTTGTTAGTAAAAAGAGTGTATTCAATTTAACAATTTTTATTTTAAGTTTATTTTTGTATCATGTACAGGGGCGTTAGTTATTTTGTGTATAAAAAGTTGGGACACCCTGTATAACATGGTACAAAAACATTTTTAAAAAACAGGTGTTTTTATTTAAAAAACTAAGTTGAAAGTCGTCGCTTATTTTTAGACCGCCCTGTATACATTAATTAACCTTGAAAAAAGCCGCAGTTAAAAATAAAGATCGATGTGTTTGAGCATTTTTTTTTTAAATAAACGGTAAATTTAAAATAAATTCATTTCAATTCACGCGATTACAATGTATAATAGGGTGAAGTAAAAAAGCTTTAAAAAATAAAAAAATTGTAAAACGCAAAGGAACTTATCTACAGCTCTATTTAGTTTTTTTTTACAAAAATTTAGTGTAATCAGAAAATATTTTTGCCTCCGAAAGGCCAATAAATTTTTAACCAATATTTAAAATGTTAAAGGGGCAATACAAAAATAAAATGTTTTCTTTGACCTTTTGACCTCCATAACTATCTTCGATCACAAAAATGCTGCATCTACTAATGTAGTTATTATTAAAATAATATTTTAATTGTACGTTTCTTGCTTCCCTTTGATAGCAGCCACACCATTTTTAAGGGATAAAATATACCCCTAAAATCCACCCTCAAAATAGACTTTTTTCAAATATTTTGAAAAACAGTTTTATTTATTGAAAATTTTGTCAGCCTCTATTCATTTTTTAAAATAATTATTAAAAAAAAATGATTTAAAAACTGAATTTTAGGGATGCATTTCACCCTTAAATGTGTTTTATAGCCCATAAAAACCTGTCTCTTATTTTTTTGCAGTTTCATCAAAACCGGTAAGGGACACCTGGGATAGTTTCTTTGTAAGTAAAATACAGTGTTTTTGGGGAAATACAGATGCGTTGGGGGCGAAATGGGGACTTAAAATTTAAAAAATATTTTACACTTCTGATTACTGAGACGCCTCATTACTACTTTTTTTATTGTTTTATATTTTTTTCTTTAAAAACTAAATTTATGATAAATAATATGCATATTTTGTGTAGTCAACCATCAAAAAAGCAAAATGTATTGTGTTAGTTAATGTCCCTAGATTATAAGCACGTTGTTTGTTTAAATACATAACAACTTGGTTTGAATATCAGAAAAGTGACGTCACGTCAACTTTGATACCCCATTTAATTTGTCAAATGCTATACCGTGTGGAGAAAAATATAAAGGAATAATTCTGGTTAGTGGTCTTGGGGGTCGGTAAATGGCACTGTAATTCTCTTACCTTTATTCAGATTTGTTATTTTTACGCTACGTCCAGACTTGCAACAATTCGCCGCGCCTAATAACGCGCCACATAGCCCCACATAGCTTATATTTTCTACGAGCTTAAGATAAACATAAAAAAATATCTATTTTTTTCAATGACGGGAAAAAATTTGATATTTTATCCCCGTTGACAGGTACTAAAGTGTGACTTTTCATAAAATTACTTTTTCCTGTGGGAAAAGGGTGAGTATTTTTTTTCCGGACAAGCATACACGTAATGTAAGGTAGATATTTAATTTTAGAATATATTATTAAACAAAACTTACATTTTCTTTATATCCAAAGTACAATCAGACGTTTTTTCCTTTGTAGTATTCAAAATAACTACTTAACATCCAATTACTTTTACTTCCAAATTATGAATTCAAATTCATCAAGTAAAAATTACATTGACAGATATTAAATAACTTTTTAATAGGTTTCTATTGTAATGCAAGGAATAATAATTGTTGTTTCAAATACAACAGCCGAGTAGTTTAAAACACGGGCAAAAATTTAGATTTTAGCTTTAGATTTATTATTTCCCTTCGCTTCGCGTCGGGAGACAATACAACCTCGACCCAAAATCTAAAACTTTTTTCCTTTATATAATAAATACCTTTTTTTATTTAACACATGTTTACTTGTACTTATTTTTATTGCTGGTAATTTGTACAATTTGTGGCATTTTGCAGTGGCAATAGCGGATTAAAAGAGTTTTATTGTTGTGGATGAAAATCCTTCATTGCGACTCGATAATATTTGGTTCAAAACTTTTTACTTTTCCATTCTAGTACGAAAAAGTGACACTTTTAGACCTAAAATGCGTGCGGCAATGTAAACCTTTTCGCACGCGAGTGGCAAAAAATATTAAAATACTAACTAATAGGACTTCTGGCACCATAAGGTATAATATTTTTAGCTTTAACTTTTTGTTTTACCTTGCTCTATAATTCATTTAAAAGGACAACTTTTAATAACACATTTTTTTGGTTTGTCTTTAAGCTAACAATTTCTCTGTAAAAAGCAAAATATAAACTATGCCCGGAAAGCTCGAAATCCTTTAATGCCCCTCATTAGCACGACTTGAAAATAAAGGGGTGGCGTAAAGGGTAAGCAAACAATGGCTGAACAAAACACCTACAGAAAATGTATAATGGAAAATCGAAAATTGCTGGCTTTCGTTTAGTAAGCAATCATAATTATTACTTTATTAGTTATAGGAAAACAGTGCCAGTAACATAAGAAGAAATATTTTTTGCTTTAAATTATTATTTTTAATTTTTTGAAATGAAATGTGAAATTGGAAAAACCATGTTTTAAGACTCCACCACGCGCTAAACTAGGCTTTTATTATTATTATTATTTATCCAAAGAATGAGACATGAGACCCACACCTCACACCAAACATACACCAACCGGATATATTATTGGCCTAAAGAGGAACAGTTTAGTAAAGAAAATTTTTATTTTAGAATTTGCAAAAAAGTATTTTTTGGATTAGTCCTTACCCAAAGAAAATTAAAGCTTTTATAGGTAAAATAAATTGTATTTTTTTCTACATGTACCTAATTAAATCTTAAATTTTGTAAAAAAAAAAATTTTTTGAGGTAAATTGCCAAACAAATATGTTAAAGCGCTTGGAATATATAGGGTTATTCACGGTAAGTGTTCTATTAAAAGACCTCAGAAACTACTAAAGATACATTTTTAAAATTTAGTTGGTAAATAAAAGTGATATTGATCTTTATATGGCAAATATCTCACGTTTCTGATCCTATCAGTTATACCGGAAGTGCGAATCAATTTCCGAATTTTAAATAAAAGTCCTTGTACAGGGTCGTTCCTGGCGGGGTGCAGCTGGTGCACGGGGCAACAAAAATTAGGGAGCGGTATTTAGGAAATAAAGTTTTTAAAGTTGATAACAGTAAAATTTTAGGGTGGGGGCCTTTTTTTGCTTAATGTGGAATCCTTCAATGATAGAGTTTTTTTGCTCCTAAAAAATGGTATACCTTAATTTAGATTTTTTTTAGAGGCGGCAACTTTTTTAAAGGCACGAACAAAAGACCCAGGAAGGGCACTGTCATTATATGTATATTAACGTATTTTCAATTTCTGCACGAAATTATAAGCATATTTGGTGTATCATGTCCCATACGTAACTCTAGTGGTACATTTACATCTGACATTTATTGTATAATATTTATGTCAGACAGATATACTAACTAATGTAAACGGTCAAAAATGTATGTCTGATAGACATTTTCTATTGTCTACATTAGCCAGAATTTCTATCAGATATAAATATCATGCGATAAGTGTCAGATGTAAACGTACCTAAAGCGTTTTTGACATATTTAAATTTATTTGTCAAAAAATGACGTTTGCAGACCCGAAAATATTTATTAATTTATCTTCTGTAAGCATAAAACTGTTGATATATAACAGCTACATTTTATAAAAATATAGTGTTTAAATACTGACTTAAATTAAGTATTTAACATTATTTCTTGCAAGAACTTTCTCAAAATTTGGCAACACGAGGTTCCAGTGATGCGGACATATGCCCTTATGAGACTTTATAAGCATGCAAATTCTATAAGTTCTGAGTTCGTTGCTCGCAACAAACTTAATGGTAACGGTTAGATAAAAAATATATAAATTTGGTTAAATGTTACAAATTTGCTCTGATTTGATGTAATTTATTTAAAAGTAAGTTGTTTGAAACTGATTTGAAAAAATTTTATATATAAATAATAAGAATGTGTTTTACAGGGTTATTTGACTAAATACTTTTAAAAAAAAATTAAAAAGAAATCTAAAAAACGGTTATGACTTCCTATTTAGGCATAGGTTTTAATTTTAAATAACATTTCTATATGACATTTTGTTGCATATTCATAAGCAAGGGTACATTACTCCGAAGTTATTTTGACCTACCCTGTATATTTTTATGTATAAATACAACTTACTGCTGCTAATACGGTTTAAGACCATGCACCAACTTTTATAAAAGATAAAATTTAAAACTATTTATATTTTATTTTTAATTTAAAAATAAATGGACCAAGCTGTGTAGCAATCTGGATATCTAACTTGATGTTTTTTTATAAAATAAAAAAATTAATAATAAAGTAATTATCTTGTTTTCTTTTATTACTTGTCCAACAGAGTATCTAAATATGACATTAACCAAATGCCATTACGTTTACAGAGTCAACGCATAAACCTATTCGTAGAATGTCCAAGAATAACATAAATATTCATTATCGACATCTGTTAATAGTCGTATTATATAAGTCTGTGGTATTTAAATACTTGACACGAGACAGCCTTCCCGCATTCATTTAATAAATAATATTAAGTAGGAATTTTTGTACCAGTTCCTTCTTACCACTAACGTTGGAAAATGAAATTATTTCTACCGCAAAAGAAAAGGCAGACCAGCAGTCGTTTTAAAAAAATGTGCTTCAGAACTACTTACTTGTGGTAAATATTTTGTAGGATCATCCTCTTTGTTCCTGCTAGGTGCTAGCTTCACAAAAATGCCTGTCATATACTACAAATGTTTTACAAACTTGCTGAAAGGTTTTTGTTTTTGAAATTAGGATTTCCAACTTGATTAAGCTTCAGAACGTTTTGTCACGTTTCGGAAAAGTATGTCTTTTTACTAGTTGTATTCTGACAATAAGGCACTACTGGCATTACATAACATTCACATTATTGTTTTTTAACAAAATTAACTATTTTTAATAAAACACAAAATATATCAGTACGCAAAAACTGCGGCAACTACAAAAGAATAACCTAACCTTTTGTATTTTGTGGAATAACCCACGAATTGCAAAAACCCAGAAGTGTCTGGTTCATCTGCGTTGACCGAAAAAATGTATATGCAATTATTTAAAGAGTTAGCGCCCTCCCTTGGGTATGCTCCTAACTAAAATTATAGTGTATTGTTGGTTGCGTCGAACTTGTATTCATTGGCTCCCATAACACTTTCTTTTATATATTTGTTTTTATATGATAAGTATTTATCAAAGATGGCCATAAAATTTCATGGCTAAAAATAACAATATGATTATTTGACAGTTGGTGTGTCATGACATTTCATTGGTATTTTTGATAAATACTTATTATGCTAAATGTTGATTTTTAAAGTGACTTTTATTTTCAGAACCTTAACATTTAGGTATAGGAACATGATATATCATTTTAGAAGGTTTTTGATGGTTCCTCAGCTTCTTTGATAATATACAGGGTGTTCCATTAAAAAAAATGGCTTTTTAACATTTTTATATATCATAGGTAAAATCACGAATTTAAGGAGACCCTGTATAATTCAAAACAATTTTTTCCATACAAAATCAATGTAGAGGACATTAAGATGCTACATCCAAAATTTCAAGCGTTTATAAATACGGGTAGAGTAATAAAAGCTTTTATTTAGAGACATGTTTAAAAAAATAGGAAAAATAATTATTTACTCAAAAACCATTAGGGATAGGTATAAAATAATATTAGGCAAAATTATTCAAAAAGTAGTGGCGGATCCATCCGTTTCTTTGCCATTTTATTTGGCCTTTGAAATAAAAATGTATTTATTTATATCCTGCTACTGTAAATGGGATATTTCCAAAAGTTTTATATCCTATTTAATTTTAGTTCTGACAAGTATTCTCTTTATTCAAAAGAATTTATATTTTGATTCTTAAACGTTAAACTAACAAACCGTATTTTACGTATTTAATTTAAAAATTTGGTCTTATTATAAAAACGTGGAACCCACAATATTTGCTGACTTAGCTTTATACAGAGAGTTACAGAAATTTTAAGGCTAACATAACTTGAGAATCAGCTTGAAAAGCTTTGAGCCACCAAAAAGCTAACATTTTTATTTAAATTCGAAAATAAAACTTTTGTTTACTGTCTCTCTTTAGCCTCTGGTCTATATACCCATGTCATACTTTTAAATTGTTTAAAACAATTTAAAGTCCTAGTTGCTCTCCCGTGCTAATATAGGTGTCCAAAAAGGTGAGGTCAAAATGATAGGGGTGATAGGTTGAGCCAAAATAATGTTAGTATCTACTTCCTTTCAGGTTGGATTAAAAAAAACTTATATTAATTATAACTTTCTTCTAACTTTTAATTCGTCTCTATTCGATCAAAAATACTTGATCATAGCAATTCAGCATTGTTATGATCGACTATTTATGATCGAATAGAGACGAATCATCGAAGGTCAGGGACCAATATTCCTCGATTTCGATCTAAAATTGTAAATCGAATCGAGAATCGAGGGTCGTGATCCCAAAGCTGATATGGGCAGCAGCATTTCTTCAGCAGGTTCTCTTCTCGCTCTGTTTTTAAAATCGGGAAAGTTTTTTCCATGAACATGAAAAGCTTTCATATTCTTACAAAAAATGTATTATTTCAAATTGCCTGCTGCTTACTCTAACTTTCTTTGCAGTTTCTACAATTATTTGTAAGATTTTTCTTTAAAATCAGGTACCACGTGCCATTTGTCAACAAACAACAACCACTTTTATCATGAAAGTTACGCCAAACTATCTAGGCAAGCGAGAAACTGCGAAAGTCCTATCACGACAGCATGATAGCTACTATCGGGTTATTTATATGGTGATAGTTTACGATAGTTCATGTGACAGTCACTATTATGATAGGAAACTATCTCCGTGAAAACAAGGATTAAATGTCAAATTTTGTGTCATGAGTGATATACATAACATGTGTTAAAATCATGCATGTATTCCCCGGAGGAATACGCGGACAGGATTTTCGTGCATGGATATTGCAGCGGTAGTACCACCGGCTCAGTTAGGGAATATCAACGACGATACCCCAACCTCATTGGAATAAAATATAGGCATGATTTTAACACACGTTATGCCAAAAATAAAATAACCAACAGCTGTCAATGATGACAATTTACGAACAAACAATCATAATTAATACTTAAGGTACTAATTATTAAATATCCTATGCAAACTAGTCAAAACAATGTTATTTTATTATTCTAGAATTTGAGTCTCGGCAAACAACCCAAATAATTCAAAAACCGTTAAGAATTCGAAAAAAGTTTATAAAATCATTTTTGCATAATTAATATTCAAAGTATCTCGGATACCTCGGCGACCACCCTTTTAATGTCAGGCCAAATACTGCATTTTAGATTCATCTCCTATATTTATTTCCTTTGCTTTTTCTTTTTGCAGAAACAACAAAGTTCTCCAATATTCTCAAAGCGTCCATGTTACGATTTACAGTCGGTTTGCACATCTGTCTTGCCCTAAAGTTGGTTTAAGTTTTGAATCTTAAGTACAACTTTGCTATTTTTCTATTTTAATAGAATTTGTTTTTCTCGCAAACATTTTAAACTTTTATGTGTACATAAAATTCGTGTTACAGCAACATGCTTATAATTAAGCCGCCGATTCTCCAATCTCAAATCCCCAGTGTCGCATGCGATATTAATTTAATCTAGCTTAACTAACAGGTTTTTAAGGCAAGATATTGCATTCGACATATAAAGGTGAGATTGGTTGTCCAATATGATTTGTTGTCGATAGGAGAAACATGATTATATGGTTTAAAACACATTTGACTATTTAAAATATGAAAGTGCTAGTTCTAAAGCGTACAATCACAAAATATTACCTTATATCATAAAATATTATTATACAAACCTACAAGTTAAGTGTAATGCATTTTTCTTAAGTTTAAATACTGTGTTATAAAGGGTGATTCAAATTGCGTTTTCACAAATATATATATATATATATATATATATATATATATATATATATATATATATATATATATATATATATATATATATATATATATATATATATATATATATATATATATATATATATAATATAAGGGTAAACAACCAATCTTTGCCACTCTACCATCTATTGCCACTAAATCATAAATCCCTTAAAAATAAGAAAACCACTTGAAATCAAATTACATTTATGGCAAATACTAATACCTTGATATGTTTGGCAACTATGTACTATTGCACAATATTCAAGCCAATGCCATTTTTGCTCTATACAGCTTGAAGTAATGTTGTGTTAAGATTACTCCCTGTTTTGTGTGATTTCTTATGAAAACATTAAGGTAACTACATTTTTCTTTTTAAATTTATTCTTTAAAATTATTGTTTTTATAGTTCTTAATGCACAATGGTATTTTAAATACTCTAAAATAAAAGTGTTTGACTCTTTAAATAACATTTAAGGTTATAAGTTTCTAAAAAATAAACCTGGCAAACACTGGTTGCAAAATTTTTAAATATACCAGTCATTGCCACAAATGGCCATTATTGGTTTGGATTATTTTTTATTCATCAGAGTGTGGAAATAAACCATTTAAAATTACGATGTTGCCGCAATTTGTTTTATTGCAAAAACTTTATTCTAACCAATTATTGCCACTGGTGGCAATTACTAGTTCGAGAGTGACAATCATAGGTTACATTGATATCAAGTATTAAATTCATTTTTTTTCATTCCAGAAATGGCGCCGAAAAGGAATTATACCAAAGAGCAAACGTTAAAAGCTCTAGAAGATGTTAAAAGGGAATCCCAGCAGCTACTGCAGCAAAAAATCATGGCGTTCCTCGTAGTACTTTGAGACATAAGAAAGATGGAAAATCACCACTAGTTTGTTCTATGGGTCCTTCCACAATCTTAAGTAACGAAGAGGAATTTATATTAGTTAAATGGATTTTACAATTATCAGAGAGGCATTTTCCGGTTTCAAAAGAACAGCTTTTAGATACAGTTACAAAAGACCTTCTGAATTATAACCGGAAGGCAGTAAGAATAATAGTGGGTCAATTGACAGGTCATTGCAGACTGAATAAACACCTGGAAACTATGGGCCTGGCAGAAGAAAACCTATGTAGGTTCTGCCAGGAGGAGGAAGAAACCGCAGAACACGTATGGTGCTACTGCGAAGCCCTTTGTCGTCTGCGGTTTGCAAGGCTGGGTGAAGAAAAACCTAAAGCGGCAAGATATACCAAGGGGCCAGTTTCAAGCTTGTGGAGTCTGATTAAACAGACCGGCTTGGATAGCGTGCTCTAACCTATGGACGGAGGACACCCAATAAACCTGAGCAGGTTGCAGTGTTAGAGGATGTGCAATCCACCTCCTAATCTAATCTAATCTAATCTAATCTAGATACATTTCAAAAAAAAAAATTGTTTTTGATGAAAAAGATATTTCTTTTCTTATGAAAAATCACATTTTAGACCTGTTACCCACACCTATGATAGTGGTGAACGTATTCGCTATGAATTTGCTACACCAGTGGATGTATTTGAGGCCTAAAAATCAGTGGAAGAAAAGTTAATGTCTTTTTCGAGTTTCTTTTGATTTTATTTTTGTCAACACCTACATATATATTTCACATAATGTCCTGGTTACTATTACTATTTGAATTTTTATTAATAAACATGTTTTTTTAATAAAATGTTGTTATTTACTTGTGGCAATGACTGGGTGGCAATAATTAGTATTTTGAAAATTTTAGTGGCAATGACTGGTCATTTACCTTATATATATACATATATATACATATATATATATATATATATACATCTGACTATCCTCCAAGCGTCCATACATTCTGAAATACCTATCTTCCGAGCGTCCCCTGCTTCGAAGCGTCCATATACGGACGCCCGGAAGTTTTACTGTACGATAAGCCTAGTAGGAATCCCATTAGAGCCCTGGCAAAGTTTCAGCTGGACGCTTTCAGGGGAGTAAAATATGTAAATTTCGTATATTTGTGTATATTTTTAGTTCAGCGCTTTCTCCAGTAGGCGGCAGAGCGCTAGCCGCTGTATATTCCTAATGAGTATATTTTTTTACAGTATGTCGATTACCAGGCGTCCTTTAAGTCAGATTTTTGTGATGCGGGTACCTAGTGTTTGGCAACATTGTAGAACAATAATTTTAGAGTTATTTATACATGAAAGCAGTATTATTAGATTATTTCTATTCGTCGGCGTCCATTATAGTTTGGTGTATATCGTTGTAATAGGTCATTATATGGGGTTAAAAGTTGTTTTTTTTAAATCTTGTAATAGGAACGTTGGGTGCTGTAAACCTTTCTCATTATTAAAATGTTTTTTTTTAATTATCTAATAAAACAACAAAAACAAAAATTTGATTCACTACTATTTTTATTTTATTATGTGTGCGGTACAAAAAAAACGAAAGTCAGTGTAAAATATTGTAATTTACTTTTTTACTTCTAGCAGTGTTTATAATTACCCTGGAAATGGAATCACTTTAAATTAGTATAAAATTTGTTGAATTGTATTGCTGATAAGTTATATTAAATAGCTTATGTTAATTAAATATACAGTATGGCTCATTAAGTGTGCAACAAACTAAATTTTATATTAAAATTAAAGCTTTGTTCTAAACTATATTTGCAATTGCCGGTTTTGTTCAGAGTCCAAAGATAAGCAAGGAATGTCAAAAATTTAAAAAACTATCTAGATGTAAACCATTATTTAAAAAAAATGTTAAGTAGGAATGTTATTAAGAATTTAAAGCTATGCCCAAATAAAAACAAATATTTTCATTTTTTAAGGTCCTGATTTAAAAATACTTTTAAAAATAAGTTCTAAAGTTTGGAACCATTTAAAAACATTTTTTCCAAAAATCAGTTAACTTGTGCAAAATACTAAAAATAGGCAATGGACGTGGGATGTAAATATTTGAATTTAAAAAAATCAGTCACATCAAAAAGAATTTTCTGGAGGGATTAAAGGAGTCAAAACCCGAAAAAAAAATAACACGCTGTAAAAAATATGAAAGATTATTATACTAATGTTATGCCTAATAGTCTCAGTAAGTTTTGTGCTAAATTTGAGTTTTTACGATGATACAAGCGGCTAGCGGCAGAGCGGCACATATTGCAACGGTTGGCTCGTACCCAGTGGGGTACAGCTTCACTTAAGTTATAACACAAAGTTATAATATTCTTATTTTAAATAAGACTTCTGTTTATTTTATTATCATTAAAAAGTGCCCTTAAAAACCTCAAAAAATTTCACATTTGGGTTATCCAATTTTTACTAATTTTGAAAAGATTACCATCTCAAGAACTTGCTAATAAAATAGCATTTTTAAATGAAACCCTCTGCATATTGTATCTCAATTGAAAAGATATTTTAAGGATCCTAAAGAAAATATCACATCTGATATTTATATCTTTAACAGAAGTTCTGGATATGAGGCTATATGAAACTAAATAATAGGAGATATAATTCTCATTACACATATGTAACGCATTAATTGCTTAAAGGTAGTTATAAACATAGTGAATATAAAACATAATTTTTGAAATTTAGACGCTCATATTTTTGAAACTATTAAAGATAGACATATCAAATACTGTATTTTTTTAAATAGTAAAACAATATCCAGGGTGTTTTATTCAAAAATGGCACTTTATTACCGAGCTCTTGACGATAGCTATATTTCCAAAACTATAAAACATTGGAAATAATAATTTAATATTTTTTACTGCTTCTTAGGATACCCTACCAATGATAATAAGGTATAAAGGGTGTTCCATAAAAAATAACAACTTCGTGTTCTAAGTTCCAAATAAAAGTCCATAAAAAAATATAGGTACGCCACTGGAGTCAACTCTACATAACAATCTCCAAAACTATGCAATCTAAATTTTTGTTTAATCTCTCATAACAAAATTTAAAAAAAACCCTGTTTATCTTTAAAACGAATCATACGTAAGATATGACTTATTTCTACCGCTAAAGTTTTAAAAATTGAAACCCTGAATGTGCCATCAGTTTTTTTCTATCTCTTGTTTTTGCCATAACCTGCAGTGACAGCGAAAAACCACCACCGTGTAAAAACCTAAATTTTACAGTTATAACAGAAAATAAAAGTTATTTTTCCGGTAGATTAACAAGTTTACATATTTACACGTTATTTTTAATCCTAAACACCTTTTCTTCATAATAATGTTTATTATTATCAAAATTACAGTTACTTTAGGGTTCAGCAAAAATCACATTTTTGCCAAACCTCGTAGAAAAAATCATGCAATTTATTAATAGTAATAATAGTTACAATAAAATACTATAAAAAGGTTTTATATACCATCAACTTATGTAGACACCCTGTATAAGTTCTAATAAAAGAAACTACTTTCTTATAAAAGAAAAAGAAGTAGTATACTTTGTTATAAATGCTATGGAAATTAAAAATAATGGAACAATATACAGGGTGTTTTCTTACTACGGTACGAAACTTAAGAGGGTGAATTCTTATGTCTTTTTAAGAAAAAAGTTCCCATAAACAAATGTCCGGACCATTTTAAGTGGTACTAAAAAGTATATAATAAAATTAAAAAAAAAAGATTTTAGTACATAAGAAAAATTACATTTTTTGATAAAATTCACGACTGCTTATTTATTTTAAGACAAATAATTGTTTATTTTTTATTTTGTTTGTCTATGAGTACTTCTAAGAAAAAAACTAAAGTGGAATTATAATTTTTTCTTGAAAACAAAGCTAGATGCGAAGAAAATTTAGAAAACCGGAAAGTTGATTTTTCTAATCGGAAAAAATATAAAATCTTTGTAAGAGGCCGATGGCGTACTTTTTTACATAGTAATATTGGTTGTGGTGACCACTGAAACGCCACTGGACCCAATTATCTTAACCTAGGTAGAATTTTCCAAGCGTCTTATTACATTAAATTAGTAAACCTAATTTCATCTAAATTGGTTAAAGGGTTTTTACGATATACATATAAAAAATATCAACTCTTTTAAAAACTTTAACGGCCTGTATCTTAGAAAAGAAGCAAGTCCGGATATACAGGGTATTAATTTAAAAACTTATCCCTCTAGTTATATGCTAAATAAGACAGATTTAAGAAAATTACCGAAACACGTCAAGATATTTATTGAGGGGGACGTTTTTACAAAAATTGGACTGCGTCCCTTCGACCCCTAAACCACCAATGCCACATCTCGAAATTACTAAATGAGAAGGGGTCGAGTAATATATTATACCTACTACAAAATGGCGGTACTTTAAAAATTACCCAAATACCTGATTGGGATGGCCATATTTCCAAAACTAATAAAGTTATATGTACTTATTGGGTTATTTTCTTAAAGCTCTTCTAATGATCTTTTTATTGGTAATATAATATACGAGGTGCTTCTTTATAAAATGATACACTTTTTAACCTACCCTGTATATTATCACTAGTATCACCAATAAAGAGATTTTTAAAGATACTTTAAAAAATATCACATTGGGTACATCTAACTTTATTAGTTTCGGAAATACGGCCATCCCAATCAGGTATTTAGATAATTTTTAAAGCACCGCCATTTTGTAGTAGGTCAAGATATTGACTTTATATTCTGAGATGTTAAAGTACTCGTCAGGAACTTTAAAATGCTGTATTACTCGACCTCCTTCTCATTTAAAAATTTTGGGGTGGTATCCCTGGGGGTTAAGTGGCTAAAAGGTTGCCGTCAATTTTTTGTAAAAAACGTTTCCCTTCAATAAATATCTTGACGTGTTTTTGCGATTTTAACAAAACTGTCTCTTTTTAATGGTTTTAATGGTTACTTTTTAATGGTTACTTTTTAAATGAACTCCCTCTATGTTTATAGGAACTTTTTCCATGAAAAGACATAAGAACTCGCCTCCTTAAATTTTGTACTGTAGTTAGGAAACACTTTCTATAAGAGCAATAAAATTTCTATACTTTGCCAAAGTTACCATTCTATCGTATATCGGGCGTCCGAAAATCGTTTAAATATACCTATAATAAGATGCTCGTACACTGTAACTAAATAAAACCAATAACCATACACCTACGCTTGGAACCCTTAGAATAAAAACTTCAGAATAAACACGACATCAAGGGTCAAAAGCATTTAAACATAATAAAATTTTCTTTTTCTATTAATTTACTTCAAAGGACGCCCGGAAATCTTATAATAAATATAGATATACACACAAAAATTTGGCATCACTGCGGGACGCTTAGTAGTGATGAATATGTAAAAAAATATACATACAGGACGCTGGCAGGATAGTATAGAGTAAGGACGCCGGGAGGCTGCAAAGTGTACAGTATATGGCATGGACGCTTGGAAGATGTTTTATGAAAGGGCGCTTGGATGTTATTCAGATGTAAATATATATATATATATATATATATATATATATATATATATATATATATATATATATATATATATATATATATATAATATAAGGTAAACAACCAATCTTTGCCACTCTACCATCTATTGCCACTAAATCATAAATCCCTTAAAAATAAGAAAACCACTTAAAATCAAATTACATTTATGGCAAATACTAATACCTTGATATGTTTGGCAACTATGTACTATTGCACAATATTCAAGCCAATGCCATTTTTGCTCTATACAGCTTGAAGTAATGTTGTGTTAAGATTACTCCCTGTTTTGTGTGATTTCTTATGAAAACATTAAGGTAACTACATTTTTCTTTTTTAAATTTATTCTTTAAAATTATTGTTTTTATAGTTCTTAATGCACAATGGTATTTTAAATACTCTAAAATAAAAGTGTTTACTCTTTAAATAACATTTAAGGTTATAAGTTTCTAAAAAATAAACCTGGCAAACACTGGTTGCAAAATTTTTAAATATACCAGTCATTGCCACAAATGGCCATTATTGGTTTGGATTATTTTTTATTCATCAGAGTGTGGAAATAAACCATTTAAAATTACGATGTTGCCGCAATTTGTTTTATTGCAAAAACTTTATTCTAACCAATTATTGCCACTGGTGGCAATTACTAGTTCGAGAGTGACAATCATAGGTTACATTGATATCAAGTATTAAATTCATTTTTTTTTCATTCCAGAAATGGCGCCGAAAAGGAATTATACCAAAGAGCAAACGTTAAAAGCTCTAGAAGATGTTAAAAGGGAATCCCAGCAGCTACTGCAGCAAAAAATCATGGCGTTCCTCGTAGTACTTTGAGACATAAGAAAGATGGAAAATCACCACTAGTTTGTTCTATGGGTCCTTCCACAATCTTAAGTAACGAAGAGGAATTTATATTAGTTAAATGGATTTTACAATTATCAGAGAGGCATTTTCCGGTTTCAAAAGAACAGCTTTTAGATACAGTTACAAAAGACCTTCTGAATTATAACCGGAAGGCAGTAAGAATAATAGTGGGTCAATTGACAGGTCATTGCAGACTGAATAAACACCTGGAAACTATGGGCCTGGCAGAAGAAAACCTATGTAGGTTCTGCCAGGAGGAGGAAGAAACCGCAGAACACGTATGGTGCTACTGCGAAGCCCTTTGTCGTCTGCGGTTTGCAAGGCTGGGTGAAGAAAAACCTAAAGCGGCAAGATATACCAAGGGGCCAGTTTCAAGCTTGTGGAGTCTGATTAAACAGACCGGCTTGGATAGCGTGCTCTAACCTATGGACGGAGGACACACAATAAACCTGAGCAGGTTGCAGTGTTAGAGGATGTGCAATCCACCTCCTAATCTAATCTAATCTAATCTAATCTAGATACATTTCAAAAAAAAATATGTTTTTGATGAAAAAGATATTTCTTTTCTTATGAAAAATCACATTTTAGACCTGTTACCCACACCTATGATAGTGGTGAACGTATTCGCTATGAATTTGCTACACCAGTGGATGTATTTGAGGCCTAAAAATCAGTGGAAGAAAAGTTAATGTCTTTTTCGAGTTTCTTTTGATTTTATTTTTGTCAACACCTACATATATATTTCACATAATGTCCTGGTTACTATTACTATTTGAATTTTTATTAATAAACATGTTTTTTAATAAAATGTTGTTATTTACTTGTGGCAATGACTGGGTGGCAATAATTAGTATTTTGAAAATTTTAGTGGCAATGACTGGTCATTTACCTTATATATATACATATATATACATATATATGTATATATATATATATATATATATATATATATATATATATATATATATATATATATATATATATATATATATATATATATATATATATATATATATATGTATATATATATATATATATATATATATATATATATATATATATATATATATATATATATATATATATACAGGCTGTCCCAACTCTATTTATACACCAAATTACTTCGCCTCTGTACAAGATACAAAAATAAACCTAAATTAAAAAATGTTTATTTGGATATACTCTTTTGATGACAGTACTAGTTATTATACAAGGTGTCTCAAAAACATGTTTCTTATTGGCAAGTAGGTTTTTAAATGGAACACCCCATATATTTTAACAAATTTTGACTCTACATTAAATTGTGCAATTATTCAAGCCTGTTATGAAAACGGACAATAAAGAAATAATACATTTCGTGCTTTACGTGAATTTTACGTGTTTTAGGTATTTTTAAAGCTTAGTTTAAAAAACGTTTTTTTCGTCCAAGAAGATGATGGCTTACTAAATATTTTGATTTTTTTTCACAATTTTTTTCTCCGTAGCTTAGTTATTATTTTAAAAAGAAAAAGTGTAAAAACAAAAACTTAGTAGGTAATTATCTTTTTAATAAAAACATAAAATCCTAGTAGTACTTAAGTTTTTGAGCTAGCATTTTTTAAAATAGAAACTAAAGTGTGCTATGATATTTTTTGAAAAGGTCATTTAATAGGCTATTTAACGAGGTATAAAAAGATATACCTAAATAAAAAAATTAAGTTGTTTTGGACTTAATTATTTTTACATGTGTTTTCTATGTCATTTAGCCCTAAACAATTAAACTAATTAATTTAAAATAAATTTTCTTTCCATCTTATCCAGTACTTTTTAAATTTATTAATTATTTTTTTTACTTTTAAATACATAATTAAAGACACCAACTTTTAGAAATTCACAATTATTTAAGTTTTTATTTGTTAAGGTGACATTAATAGTATTTTAAATGTGTTAAACTTTAAAAACAAACTAAATTGATAAAAATAAATAACAAAACTAACAATTCATAAGCAGGAATTAACTTACCTACTAAATTTACTACTATAATATTAGAAATAGTGCTTAAAATTAAACTAATTCAGGAAGGCAAAACATTCTTATTTAAAATTTATTAAAAATTCCACGATTATTGCCTATACCAATATTGTTTTTAAACCAAATTTGTTGCCTTTCGGACAAAACGCCTATATAATTTTAAATAAGTATTGTTACGTCAACTAAGTCTCACAAACATATTATATGAGATAAAATATTCATTGCAAAGGCTGAAATTTTTACTATACAAGTTTACTTATTTCGCGGCAAACTTGAAAACACAAAATTAAAACTTATTATGTCCAAAACTACGTTTTTTTATATAAAGTATATCTTATCATACATTGTTAAAAAGCTTATAAAAAGGCCTTTTTAAAAATGTCATAGCCAACTATGGTTTCCGTTTAAAAAAATGCAAGTTTATGGCACTTAAAAACAGACTACCACATTAATTATTGAATTAAACCTTTCTATTTAAAAAAATAATTATCCAGAAGTTTCCTACTTTCACGAATTTGATAGAAAACTGGTATTTTTTAAACAAAACACCCTGTATGCTACATCACCATTAAAAAGATATTTTAAAGAACTTTAAACAAATAGGATATTTAATATGTCTCTCTCTCTTATAGTTTTGGAAATATGGTCGTCCAAATCTCCAAATTTTGTTAAATTTCCATTATTTACAGTTTTGTGTCGTAGATAAAAGGGACATTAAATCTACCATTTTTAGATTTGGATGGCCATATTTCCAAAACTAAAAGAACATATAAAATTTGATATTTTCTTAAAAGTCTAAAATATCTATTAAATGGTAATATAATATAGAGGGCGTTATTAAAAAAAAACTTTTTGCAATAAATTAAAAACACGATGTTTGTTTTTCTGTTGGCAGCACGTTAATCAGCAGACAAAATACTACAACTTTATCAATTTATTCAACTCCTCTCTATCTCCAATAATAAAGAAGTTAGCAACAGTGCCGACCTAAGTTTGATTACACTGTATACGTACGTGGAATACGGTATATTTAAATTAACACATGAAATTAGGTTTAACAGGGTGTCCAGTAACTACAAAAACAAAGTTTAAGGGGTTACAAAAAAGGTTTTTTAAAATATCTAGTAAGCCATGATTTTTTTAATAACACAAAAAATGGTTTAAACTAAGTTCTTAAAACTACAATTCTTTCCCATTTAACCGTTTTTGTAGCTGCAGCGGTTTCCGAGATCTCTTTACTAAACGTAAAAAAACTCACCCTGTATTTTTGACAAATAAATCAGCCTTAACAATAAAAGAAAAAACACATTCTCACCAAGTAAAGTTAGTCGTTATTACTCTATGTTTTTTTTTCGAAACTTTTACCAAAAATCGTAAATAAAATATACACAAAGTGTATACTTCATTAATGAATCCGTCGTTACCACCACGTTAAAACCTCAGAACAGAATACTTACTTTGATTACTTAGTTGTTGGATGGATGACCGCCCGGAGGTGTGTGTGCTTGTTTGTAGTTTAAGTTTAATGTTAATCATAATATTACCAATTAAAGGTTTACGTCGAGGTTTACGTTTAATCTTTTTGTAAAATAAGATAACTATAAAGGATGTTTTTCTATTGCGCTAAAAAAATTAAGCGCTAATCCGGAAATGTTTTCAAGATGCAGGGTTTTTGTTAAAAGCTATTTTTTATTAGACTTTTAAATATTCCTTACCAATTTAAGTAAAATTTGACAGTATTATTAATTGCCTTTTAATAGGCTTATTTACCTCTAATTTCTGACAAAAAAATGTACGCCACTGCCTTTCTTTTTTAGTTTATTTTATTTAATTTGGGCAAAATTAAATAAAAGTGCCTAAGTCTCTTATATATTTTTAATATTTCTTAGTGTTTGAAAAAAAACTCGGAAAAAAAATAAATAAATTCCTCTCTCAATTTTACTTAATTGCATTTTCCTAGACTACCTAAAAACAATGGAAAAAGAATTAACACTTACCCACTTCAGTAATAGTATATTACATTATAAGGGTGGAAAATGACTTATTTCACACGAGTGGGAAAATTGTTGCACGAGGCGTTAGCCGAGTGCGACAAACCCACGAGTGTAAGAAAGTAATTTTCACACAAGTAATGTACACTATTTTTCCTACGACCACAAGTTATTCACCAAAAACAATAAAAATTGTCTGTCTTCACGGAAAAAATAAGAAAACAATTGAAAACTTTGCATCACTAGGGTGATATATACTTTTCCTTACTGCGATATATTATACTGTTTAACAATATTTTTATATCAAAAATCACCTACCTAGTCGCTTTTTATTATTTAAGAATTAAAAAGGTCCTCATTAAAAAATATTGCATGGCTTTTTCAATGTAAATCCCATTAACAGCCTGATAACTCCAAATTTATTTGAAATAACAATGACAGCGATGACAGCTTTATATTATACTTTGCAACACTAGTGTTGTAAAGTACTTTGCAACACTAGTGTGATATAAGGCATTTTCTATGCATGTAAAACAGTGTGCTATTTACTATTTTCACATGTGGTCGTAGGAAAAATTTATTAGTTTAGATAATATAAGTATAAATTTGGTGTTTGTTTATGTTGTTACATAATTCTAAATAAATATAAAAAAATCGTTTTTTTTTAAATATTTCACATGTTTATTGTGTAGTTCAGGGTAACAAAATTAGGTTTTTCCCTAAAACGAATCAAGTTACAAAAAAAATAATAAAAGCCAAAAGATCTGTATTAAAATTTGCCTAAATTTAAAAAACATTGAACATTGCACAAAAGTTTGTGCAGTACATTTTTATTAGATATATTTGTTCAATTGCAAGCCTTTCAGAAAATAACACTAGTAGGGATAAATAGCCGGTTTACGGGCCTCCGTCCCCCGGGGGAGCTTATTATCTCAAGATCTCTGACGTCATTGAATATTTAGGAATCTTGCGCAACGCGTTATTTAGGGCGTGGTCCCTACTATCTGTCAAACCATAAATGTCATCTGTCAAATGTCAACTGTCATCTGTCATATGTCAAAAATCACGTGACTAGGAAAATGGCCGCCATGCGTAGGATACTTGTGCTAAGGTCTTAAATTGATTTGCGCAAACGCGAAAATTTTAAGTCATGCCGTTCGGGCGCTATCGGCTAAAATCGTTATTTAACCTTGATGATGAGTCATAGGGACATGGCTTAAATTTTTTAAATATAGTATTACGTCATACCTATCGAATGGCGAAAACCGCATAGCGACATCTTTAGGCATAAAGGCGCTACAGCTGTTTAAAAATAGTTGAGAGATATCAATGAGCGATTAGGACGGTAAACCTTGCCATTGTAGCCTTATTATTAAACTTAGAATAATGAAACTTGAACAAAGAATAGTTGCTAACAACAAATAATTTCAAGGTCAAACTTGTGTAACCGTAATAATACATTATTCTAAGAATTATTTAGCAATATGGCAACAATGTATTTTTTAATTTAAAAATAAATGCTTTACTGCAAACACTGCTTTTTATTTTATAAGGCATTATTCTAAGAATTATTTAGAAATATGGCAACCATGTATGTATTTTTTTATTTTATAATAAATGCTTTACTACAAACACTGCTTTTTATTTAGTTACCACTGTTTTTTACCGTTTATTATCTAACCGCAGCTATCTTTGTTATTGTTGACGTATGCTTTGACCTTGAAATTACAAGGGGGCACGTTCAGAAACCATCTATTAGGGTAAACTGCTCTCTGATTGGTTAAAAATAACGGCTTAAGAAAAATACGGCTCTCTGATTGGTTGAAAGCGCTACGCCTCCCGCTTAAACCGAAGGCTTAAGCGGGGGCGCGAGTGCCGGGGGCCGTAATTCCTAAATTTTAGGCTTATCATGTGACAAGTTTGACCTTGAAATTATTTGCCGTTAGCAACTATTCTTTGTTCAAGTTTCATTATTCTAAGTTTAATAATAAGGCTACAATGGCTGATTTACAACAAGGTTACCGTCCTAATCGCTCATTGATATCTCTCAACTATTTTTAAACAGCTGTAGCGCCTTTATGCCTAAAGATGTCGCTATGCGGTTTTCGCCATTCGATAGGTATGACGTAATACTATATTTAAAAAATTTAAGCCATGTCCCGATGACTCATCATCAAGGTTAAATAACGATTTTAGCCGATAGCGCCCGAACGGCATGACTTAAAATTTTCGCGTTTGCGCAAATTAATTTGACAGATGACATTTATGGTTTGACAGATAGTAGGGACCACGCCCTAAACAACGCGTTGCGCAAGATTCCTAAATATTCAATGACGTCAGAGATCTTGAGATAATAAGCTCCCCGGGGGACGGAGGCCCGTAAACCGGTTATCTATCCCTACTAACACTGCCAAATATCTTCAAAATCGTATAAGGAATAATCAATATAATAATAAAGACCAAAGTGTTTAAAAAGTTTACCACTTTGTGTCTTGGAAACAATGCAGTTTCGGGCTATGTTTAAAGTTTTTTTATAAACTTAGCTTATGAATAAGCCATTTTTTTACCTGTATGGTCAAGCTTATAACCCCTAACAACTGTTAAATTATTTTTCTGAGCATAAAATAAAAGCACCCATTAAACTTTGTAAGTACCTATTATAATCACGGCTGTTAAATTGTATAGTTTTTAATTTGTTAAATTACTTTGTAATGATCAGTCTTTATAAACTATTAATTTTCTAAGTTACAACTTATTGGATGTAAACTAGATTTTATGTAAAAGTTAAATAAAGCAATATTAAGGTTAATATCCAGCCACATAAAGTGTGCTTTTAAAATCTTTTTGCAGTTTTGTGCCTTATTATTAAGTAGAGGTACATCGTTAAACTGAATCCGATTCAACCGATTAAATCAAACTTAAAAACGTGTTTTAATTGGTCGATTTCAAGGTTTCGTTTGAAATTGACCAATCAACCACCTATAATTCATTCTGAAAGCAATGCCGCCAAGTGCACAAAAAATGATAAACTAAACATACCTTTTTCGAAAGCACATAGCTCTCTGACAGAGCCTGATTACATATTTTTAAATAAATAAAAAAAATATTGCAAAACACGTATCACGTATTAAGAAAATTACCATCCAAGGATAAATAATTTATCTTTGGATAATCCACGAAAACTAAAAGCCTAAATACTAACGTACCGTGGGTGTTTTAAGCGGGGTAAGAGGGAGTTTGTTGAAACGCGACTTAAATACTTGAAGATTTAGGGGGGAGGAAAGACCTCCGCGGACAGCAGGTTCCACATTCTAGAAACTCTAGGGATAAAAGAACGAACAAAGTGGGAAGTTCGGGCCCGGTCCAGTTGGACCGTATAGGAATGGATACGCGTGGCACCACGAGTTTCTCTGTTGGGAACAGTGAGTGGAGAAATTATACTGAACAATTCTTCAGAGCAAAAGCCATAGAAGTACCTATGAAAAAGCGATAAATCCCTCACAGCCCGACGATGGGCAGAGAGAGTTTTTGTAATTGAAGGATCATAATAATAATTAAAATAATAATGCTTCTTTCCAAAAATTAATATTGTTATTTTAAAAATAGGAAAAACATATATCATTACATTACAAATGTTAATTTTAAGCGTAATACACAAAATAGAGATAAGATCATTTAAGAATAAAAAATATATTTTTATTTTTAACTCTTATTTATTTTAATATATTTATAATAAATAAAATAATTTTCTGATTATTAAATAAAAGCATTCATTAGACTTAAAGTTTGTATGTATCATAATCACTGCTGTTAAATTGTATAATTTTTAATTTGTTAAATTACTTTGTAATGACCAGTCTTTAAAAACAATTTATTTTCTAAATTAAAACTTATTGGATATAAACTAGATTTTATGTTAAAGTTAAATAAGCTAGTATTAAGGTTAATAACCAGCCACATAAAATGTATTTTTAAAAGCGATTTAATTGTTTTGTAGTTGTAGTTTTTTCAATTTAAAAAAATGTTTCTTTGAAAACAAATAAATTCATGATACTAATGGTGTTAATATACAGGTTGAGCTAAATAACATAACACATAGGCAATGTAAGGAAAAAAGACAATCTAACTAAATCCCGGCATGTAAACATGCGTGACTAATACCTCTTGTGTTGTTATTCTATTACTCGTCAATGTACCAAAACGCCTTGCTTAAGTAGTATATTAAAGGTTTAAAAATGGCCAAAACATAATTTTTACTATACAGCTGCTATTCATAGTCAAAATTTTAAAATTATCGCAAATTTTCCTAATTTAACAAGATACAGTAAAAATGTTGTTTACTAAAGTTTCTCTTTAATACCTGTCAAATAATTTGTCGTTTTGAAAATAAGTAAACAGGGTGAGGATAGTATTTATTGAACCTTACTTTATTTTTTAATTTTAACATGTAACATTCTGAATACATTATTATAAAAATATTGCATAATTTCTCCTTTTAAAAATATAACAGAATGGATGATAATATAGGGTTTCTATGCAATTTGGGAAAAATATATTACTTTAAAAGGCGGTAGACTATAAAACAATAAAACTATATTGATATTGCAAGTGGAAAGACATTACACATCTAGGCGTAATTAACCATTTAACCTAAGAGCGTGTTTCCACGGGCCACTTTTTAAAGTTGATATGGGCCACAAAAAGTGGTTGGTCTCCTGTCGCCAGCTTGTAGTTCCGTTTTCCAACAATGCTAAACTTTTTGTGGTCGGATTATGAAAACACTTTTGGTGGTCCATATCAACTTCAAATAGTGGCCCGTGGAAACACGGCCTGAGGGTTTGGGGACGGACCAAACTATGTAAATGGGAGCAGCAATTGGTGCAACAAAAATATTTTGTGTCCCAAAATTTTGGTCTTTTCCCGTTTGGGGCACGATTCTAAAATTGACCTGCGAAGATATACTTGCATTTCCGTTTGAGGCACTAATGTCTACGATTTTGTAATCAGTAAATAGATCCGTTAACTTTACAGTTTTTCCAGTGTTTTTTAGTCTTGGGTTTAATTAAGGAATTTAAAAAAGACCTTTTTTATCTTTGGACAATCCACGAAGGCTGAAAGCCTAAATACTAACGTACCGTGGGTGTCTTAAACAGGGTAAGAGGAAGTTTGTTAACACGGGACTTAAAAACTTGAAGATTTGGGGTGGAAGGAAAGACCTGCTTACCAGAACTAACCAGACCCTCCACCCATACTCTCAAATAATAACAGAACTATTGTAATGCAATAAAACTAATACTAATTTAGTAATCTTTAGTTAATTAGGGTCGTTTAAGTACACTGATAAAATTATTTATTTGTGTTAAATAAATTTGATATTACACCAAATAAATATTTGTTTCCTATTTGCCAAACTAATATGTATTTGAGATTTTTTACAGAATTATTTGAAATCTATATGGATATTTATTTCAAATAAATCACTACTTAAAAAAAAACAAGTAAATATATTTTTGTTTTAAATACCTCTTTCTTTAAATGAAAACTAAATATTTATTTAAAATAAAAGATATTAGGTTTTGCGCCAAACAATAATTACTTGATAAAATTTTGGTAATTATTTACCTCAAATAAATACTTATTTCGATTTAATTTTATATTTATTTACAATAACACTTACCTTATTTGGATTCAATCATTTGGGTTATTTTTCATAAATAAACCATTGATTTGACTGAAATATTGGCTTAATTGTCTTGTATTACTTGTATTATTTGTTTAAAATAAACCATTTATTTGACTGATATGCTTCCTTACTTGTGTTAAATCATTTAAGATATTTATTTTAAATCAACCGTTAGTTTGAAATGCCAGTAATTCTTGTGGTCAATAAATAAAATAATTTATATGCTGGTAACTAGCAACCAGACATTTTTTTGTCATAGGTGCCAAAATAAATAAGTTTATTTATTTTTCATACACATTACAATAAATAAATAAAAATAACTTTATTATGGCACATATAACAAAATCATATAGTTAGCTGCCAGTTTCAGCTGCATAAATTATTTTATTTATTTAACACACTGCTTGAATTTTGTATTAAAGAGGATGTGAATAGTCTCTGAAAAATATAAAGCTTAGATGAAAATGACATCATAAAATATCTATATAACATTTTGTCAAGAGGCTGTTTTCCTAAAAAACTACCGGAAACAAGTTATTTAAAAATTATATAAGTGATACTATAATACATTAATTTCTTAATAGCCAATTAGTGTATATCGAATTAGTTAAATACAAATATAGGGTGAAACACACTTATTAAAATAGTTTATTGTGCAACAAGTTTTCAAAAGACTTTTTGCACACAAGTATGACGTTTATGTACGAGCCGTAGGTGAGTGCTTAAAGTCATAAGAGTGTGCAAAGAGTCAGTTTCAAACGTGTTGCACACGAAAGCAGAAAATAAAGATTATGATGTGACTGTGAAAATTTTTCATACGCCGCCGCCGTGTAAAAATTTTTCACACGCTTATGTCAAGACTAAATGACAAAAAATAAAATATTTTTATTTGGTTGACATCTAAAAAATTTTTACACAGTAGTATCGTACATCATGTAAAATTGGTCATTTTTAGATCCTGTTTGACATGCATTTTTAGACACTTTTTATAGCAGTCGTAAAAAAGCTTTTTACTGTTTCGATGTAGTAAAGAATACTGGAAAAAAATGGTCAGACATGAATCTAATTTGATTCTAAAATGAATCTAATTTTGTTGCTTTTTAAGAGATTGTTTAAAGGTAGTGAAAAACCTATACATATAGCATTAGGGAATAAGACAAATAGAAAAAAACAAAACCAATTATTATATAAATAATACTTTATTAGCTTAATATATTTCAAACAGGGGCGGAACTAGGATTTTTATATTATTTTTTCTTATTTCTAAAATTTTTCCATACAAGGAGTCAAATTTCTCTTCAAGATCTAGACTTTGTAATGAGTGAAGACGTTCAAAATCGTAGTTAACCTAAAAGGTAAAAATATATATAGGAAACCTATCAAATTTTTTTTTAATAAACATGTTTTAATAATGAATCATAAATTAACCTTCGTCTTCCCGGGTGGTGTACAAAAGAGCACCACATACTTTTGAATTAACATGGATGTAATAATAGTACTATATATTGCCTTGTTACCTATTTCAGAAAAAAAGTAAAGAAAAAAAGTTAGTGTTTAAAGCAGTGCTTATCATGGGCAATATGTTTTTGAGCTTTCATGTTAAAGTTATGTTATGACTGTATCCTGTAAATAAATTCCTCTAAAATCGATTGATCTTAAATACAAATTTGAGAATAAAGAGTTAATTGAATTTGACATTTAGGTGTAGCATGTATAGTATTGACATTTATCAGTTAGGAAGTTTATCTGAAAGCTTTTTAAAATTTCACTTTTTGGCTTAGGTAAAATTTTTCACTTTTTAATTAAAAAGTAAAAATTTCGTACTTACCAACTCTGGTGCAAGTTGTGTCTTAAGTACAGGTCATTCTTCCAGGAAGTCATTTATGGAGGTACCCTTTGAAAGAGTTCTTACTGGATACGATTTTTTCCAATGATCTAATGCTTCTGCTACGGGTTCAGAATTTTTTTAGCCAAATTTTTCTATTTTTTACTTCATCTTGATACATCTATAAATAAATAAAAATAAATTAATTTAATATAAAAATAAAAGTTACAAATCTGTCATAAAAACTTTTTTTCAAAACCAAACAAAAAAGGGCCTCTCAAATAATACATTTCACGAAAAAAAATGCGGGTTTTCTTTTTTCTATTAGAAAAATAAGTTTAAAAGTCGCAAAATTCATACAGTGCTGCCATGCAGGTATATTATTCCTAAAAACAAATAAAAGATATGTTAAGATAGACCTATCAAAGCCTACTAGAACTTGCTAAAACTAAGCATACCTTAGCAGAAGTAACAAAAAATAGTGTTGACTAACAAAAACTAACCTGTTCACCTAACCACAACACAAATTTAAAACGACACAAAGTTGATGTATCTTATAAAAATAAACAACTTGGCAGCACCGGTTTTCCAAATACTCCTAACCCTAATCACGACGGTAAACTAAACCTAGCATTTTCGTGTGATTTTCGTATTTAAACAATTTTTTATGTCTTTATTAAAAGTTTTTGCAATTTTATGCCTTTTATTTGATTTGTTAGACCGTGTTTTACCATATAGAGAAATAAAACATGCAAAAATTTTAAGTTATAGTGTTTCCGTATAGTGTGACGTAACCACGTTTCGTTCTCGAGATATTCATCATCAATCTTGAATAGAAAACTAACCTAAATTCACCTTATTCCCCCTTCTTTTTGTACGCAATTTTTGAGCCTTCTGCTAAATTGGCACTCACTATTATTATTTTACTCGTTTTTCCCATAAAATGGCAAAGCTTTACTTTCAATCATTTTAATAACAGTAGCCATTTTATGGAAAAAGGGGTAAATAAACGGAAAAATTGGTTTTTAAGAGGTGGAAATTAAATAGTAAGTGTCAATTCTGCTTTAAATCAAGAATTGTGTGCAAAAAGAAAGCGGAATATAGTGAAAATAAGGTAAATTTGCTTTTCAGAGGGTGGAGATCTCGAAAATGAAACGTTGCCGACTAAAAATTCTTTCAGATTCGTAATCAGCGCCCCAAAAACCCCCGGATGCCAAAAATCATTAAAATCGGCGTGGTGTCCGATAAGTAAATAATTACCGTACTTTTTGTAACATCAAAGCAAATGGCAGAAGAAATGCAAAGTATTTTAAACAATCATGGGCTAATAAAATACGTAAATATTATTTTTTCCAATACAGATATCACCTGCACATTTTCTACTTAATTTTAATAAATTAAAAAAAAAACTAAATTACTTAAAATAAATAGAATATTTTTAATACTTTAAAAAAATCTTACCTTCAAATGTCGGCCATAAATGGGAAAGGCCCTATTTTTCCAACAGCTCTTGAACGACCGACGCCATTTGACATATTACAAAATACACTAAAGAATATAATATTATGTATGTATGTAGTACAGATTCTACACTCTTTGGCCACTTTAAACGTTTAATTAGTAAATGTTTGGAAAAGCATAACAACAATTATTATTTAGGTCAACGCAAACGTCGCAAACACAAAAGACGGAAGCGAAAAATTCTAATAAGACTGTATAAGACATCGAGACCGTTTGCAAGAGCAAGTGGCGCGATCTCGGGCGTGATTATGTAGAATCGGAATCGGACTAATAGCGCGAGGGGTAGAAAACCACGTGACATACGCATCGTTTTCTTGGAAGAGTCGGCTGCCGCTTTGTTTTTGGTCGCTAAGCCGGGACCTAGAAGCTAAGCCAATATGAGTTGGTTTGAATAAATATTTATTCAGTAGAATAGACTGCGTTATTTGAAGAGTTTTTAGATTGATTTGCTTCTCCTAATTACAATTATTTACTTCAAGGAGTCAAATTATTAGAATTAAATAAAGAAATATTTATTGCCAATAATTTTATTACTGTTGAGTTGAGGTACTTATATCAAGGTAATTTTATTTGACTCAAATTCATATAAAGTCAAATAAATTTTAAAATAAAAGCAAATAACTTGACTTATTTTAAACAAATCTATTTATGTTGATTGAAATAAAAATTATTTATTCACAATAAATTTTGGTCAAATAAATTGATTTATTTGATACACGACTTCTATTTTTATCAGTGCACTGATAAAATTATTTATTTGTGTTAAATAAATTTGATATTACACCAAATAAATATTTGTTTCCTATTTGCCAAACTAATATGTATTTGAGATTTTTACAGAATTATTTGAAATCTATATGGATATTTATTTCAAATAAATCACTACTTAAAAAAACAAGTAAATATATGTTTGTTTTAAATACCTCTTTCCTTAAATGAAAACCAAATATTTATTTAAAACAAAAGATATTAGGTTTTGCGCCAAACAATAATTACTTGATAAAATTTTAGTAATTATTTACCTCAAATAAATACTTATTCCGATTTAATTTTATATTTATTAACCATAACACTTATCTTATTTGGATTCAATCATTTGGGATATTTTTCATAAATAAACCATTGATTTGACTGAAATATTGGCTTCATTGTCTTGTATTACTTGTATTATTTGTTTAAAATAAACCATTTATTTGACTGACATGCTTCCTTACTTGTGTTAAATCATTTAAGATATTTATTTTAAATCAACCGTTAGTTTGAAATGCCAGTAATTCTTGTGGTAAATAAATAAAATAATTTATATGCTGGTAACTAGCAACCAGACATTTTTTTGTCATAGGTGCCAAAATAAATATGTTTATTTATTTTTCATACACATTACAATAAATAAATAAATATAACTTTATTATGGCACATACAACAAAATCATAAAGTTAGCTGCCAGTTTCAGCTGCATAAATTATTTTATTTATTTAACACACTGCTTGAATTTTGTATTAAATATGATGTGAATATAGTCTCTGAAAAATATAAAGCTTAGATGAAAATGACATCATAAAATATCTATATAACATTTTGTCAAGAGGCTGTTTTCCTAAAAACTACCGAAAACAAGTTATTTAAAAATTATATAAGTGATACTATAATACATTAATTTCTTAATAGCCAATTAGTGTATATCGAATCAGTTAAATACAAATATAGGGTAAATCACACTTATTAAAATAGTTTATTGTGCAACAAGTTTTCAAAAGACTCTTTGCACACAAGTATGACGTTTATGTACGAGCCGTAGACAAGTGCTAAAAGTCATAAGAGTGTGCAAAGAGTCAGTTTCAAACGTGTTGCACATGAAAGCAGAAAATAAGGATTATGATGTGACTGTGAAAATTTTTCATACGCCGCCGCTGTGTAAAAAGTTTTCACACGCTTATGTCAAGACTAAATGACAAAAAATAAAATATTTTTATTTGGTTGACATGTGAAAAATTTTTACACAGTAGTATTATGTAAACTTGGTCATTTTTATATCCTGTTTGACGTGCATTTTTAGACACTTTTTATAGCAGTCGTAAAAAAGCTTTTTTACTGTTTCGATGTAGTAAAGAATACTGGAAAAATATGGTCAGACATGTATCTTATATATAATTTTGTTGCTTTTTAAGAGATTGTTTATAGGTAGTGAAAAACCTATACATATAGCATTAGGGAATAAAACAAATAGAAAAAAACAAAACTAATTATTATATGAATAATACTTTATTAGCTTAATATATTTCAAACAGGGGCGCAACTAGAATTTTCAAATTATTTTTTCTTATTTCTAAAATTTTTCCATACAAGGAGTCAAATTTCTCTTCAAGATCAAGACTTTGTAATGAGTGAAGACGTTCAAAATCGTAGTTAACCTAAAAGGTAAAAATATATATAGGAAACCTATCAATTTTTTTCTTATAAACATGTTTTAATAATGAATCATAAATTAACCTTCGTCTTCCCGGGTGGTGTACAAAAGAGCACCACATACTTTTTGAATTTACATGGATGAAATAATAGTACTATATATTGCCTTGTTACCTATTTCAGAAAAAAAAGTAAAGAAAAAAGTTAGTGTTTAAAGCAGCTATCATGGGCAATATGGTTTTTGAGCTTTCGTGTTAAAGTTATGTTATGACGACATCCTGTAAATAAATTCATCTAAAATCGATCGATCTTAAATACAAATTTGAGAATAAAGAGTTAATTGAATTTGACATTTAGGTGTAGCATGTATAGTATTGACATTTATCAGTTAGGAAGTTTATCTGAAAGCTTTTAAAATTTCACTTTGTGGCTTAGGTAAAATTTTTCACTTTTTAATTAAAAAGTAAAAATTTCGTACTTACCAACTCTGGTGCAAGTTGTGTCTTAAGTACAGGCCATTCTTCCAGGTAGTCATTTATGGAGGTACCCTTTGAAAGAGTTCTTACTGGATACGATTTTTTCCAATTTTTCCAATGATCTAATACTTATGCTACGGGTTCAGAATTTTTTTAGCAAAATTTTACTATTTTTTGCTTCATCTGATACATCTATAAATAAATAAAAATAAATTAATTTAAAATAAAAATAAAAGTTACAAATCTGTCAAAAACACTTTTTTTTCAAAACCAAACAAAAAAAGGGCCTCTCAAATAATACATTTCACGAAAAACAAATGATGTTTTTTTTCTTTTTTTTTTATTAGAAAAATTAGTTTAAAAGTCGCAAAATTCATACACTGTTGCCATACAGGTATATTATTCCTAAAAACAAATAAAAGATATGTTAAGATAGACCTATCAGAGCCTACTAGAACTTGCTAAAACTAAGCATAACTTATCAGAAGTAACAAAAAATATCGTTGACTAACAAAAACTAACCTGTTCACCTAACCCCCACATAAATTTAAAACAACACAAAGTTGATGTATCCTATAAAAATAAACAACTTGGCAACACCGGTTTTCCAAATACTCCTAACCGTAATCACGACGGTAAACTAAACCATGCATTTTCCTGTGATTTTCGTATTTAAACAATTTTTTATGTCTTTATTAAAAGTTTTTTGCAATTTTCTGCCTTCTATTTGATTTGTTAGACCGTGTTTTACCATATAGATAAATAAAACATGCAAAAATTTTAAGTTATAGTGTTTCCGTATAGTGTGACGTAACCACGTTTCGTTCTCGAGATATTCATCATCAATCTTGAATAGAAACCAACCTAAATTCACCTTATTGGCACTCATTATTTCATTTCCACTACTTAGAAACCCATTTTTAAATTTATTTTATTCGTTTTTCCCATAAAATGGCAAAGCTTTACTTTCACTCATTTTATTACAGTAGCCATGGCTCCGTCATGGCTATACTGTTAGTGAAAGTGAAGCTTTACAATTTTATGGAAAAAGGAGTAAATAAATGGAAAAATGGGTTTTTAAGAGGTGGAAATTAAATGGCAAGTGTCAATTCTGCTATAAATCAAGAATTGTGTGCAAAAAGAAGGCGGAATATAGTGAAAATAAGGTACATTTGCTTTTCAGATGGTGGATATCTCGAAAACGACACGTTACCGACTAAAAATTCTTTCAGATTCGTAATCAGCCCCAAAAACCCCCGAATGCCAAAAATCATTAAAATCGGCGTGGTGTCTGATAAGTAAATAATTATCGTACTTTTTGTAACATCAAAGCAAATGGCAGAAGAAATGCAAGGTATTTTAAACAATCATGGACTAATAAAATACGTAAATATTATTTTTTCCAATACAGATACCACCTGCACATTTTCTACTAAATTTTAATAAAAAAAAACTAAATTACTTAAAATAAATAGATTTTTTTAATACTTTAAAAAATTCTTACCTTCAAATGTCGGCCATAAATGGGAAAGGCCCCATTTTTCCAACAGCTCTTGAACGACCGACGCCATTTGACATATTACAAAATACACTAAAGAATATATTTTGTATGTATGTAGTACAGATTCTACACTCTTTGGCCACATTAAACGTTTAATTAGTAAATGTTTGGAACACCATAACAACAATCATTATTTAGGTTAACGCAAACGTCACAAACACAAAACACGGAAGCGAAAAATTCTAATTAAAGACATCGAGACCGTTTGCAAGAGAAGAGCAAGTGGCGTGATTATGTAGAATCAGAATCGGACTAATAGCGCGAGGGGTAGAAAACCACGTGACATACGCATCGTTTTCTTGGAAGAGTCGGCTGCCGCTTTGTTTTTGGTCGCTAGCCGGGACCTCGAAGGTCACGGCTAAGCCAATATGAGTTGGTTTGAATAAATATTTATTCAGTAGAATAGACTGCGTTATTTGAAGAGTTTTTAGATTGATTTGCTTCTCCTAATTACAATTATTTACTTCAAGGAGTCAAATTATTAGAATTAAATAAAAAAATATTTATTGCTAATAATTTTATTACTGTTGAGTTGAGGTACTTATATCAAGGTAATTTTATTTGACTCAAATCCATATAAAGTCAAATAAATTTTAAAATAAAAGCAAATAACTTGACTTATTTTAAACAAATATATTTATGTTAATTGAAATAAAAATTATTTATTCACAATAAATTTTGGTCAAATAAATTGATTTATTTGATACACGACTTCTATTTTTATCAGTGTGGTGGAGGTGAGGATAACCATCTGAAAGTTTTAAAAAGTGTCCGTCGAAAGGAGCAACTTAAGGTTGCGCCACCGTAGCCAGAGGAGAGTTTTTAACCAATGAGCATGAATTATTAGAGTGAGATACAAAATAAAAAAGGACAGATAGATACAAAATAAACAAAGAAAGAAATACCAAAACAATTAAATAAGCCAGTATTAAGGTTAATAATTACTGGCTACTGTGGCGCCATCCAAATTTGCTACATTCCGATGGCCACTTTTTCAACTTGTCCGCCATAAAAGGTGGTTATCCTCCCTGTTAAACACGGAGGTGGCCCTGTCATAATTTAGAAGTGTAGTTCATTATTAGGTGTGCGTAAATTGGTTTTTATTGACAGAATAATAGAAAAACCTCGAGAAAAACATATTTTTTTATACATCTTAAAACAAAATCTTAGAAAAAGTGCGGAAAATATGGACTTTTTGGCTTTATTTGAATTCTGTAAATACAATGACTCCAGCATAGTACAGGTATCGGTCATTTTATAATTGCCCAAAATTGAATAAAATCCCTTCTTAGTCCTCAGACCACAACCTACTCAGGGCCGTATTAACGGTTTGAGGCGCCCTAGGCTGGAGTTCCCGTAGCGCCTATTTCCTATCGAAAAAAAAGGTCCTTCCCTCCTTTTCGCGTCTATTTCATTCCAATTTCCAATCACAGGGAAATTAGTCACCCAGAATCCCCACTTAACCTAAACCTTTCTAAAACACTCCCCTGTCTAGCGCCTATTACTCCCCTATCTGGCGCCTATTTTTTAATGGCGCCCTAGGCTGTAGCCTAGTTAGCCTAATGGATAATACGGCCCTGAACTTACTGGAACGCCTGGCATTATTTCGAAATCAAAATTAAAAAAAAACATTAAATATTTAATACAGAAATATTAAAAATAAGTTGCAAAGAATATGCAAAAAAATCGACCCTAATAGTTTAAGTTTCTGTGTTTATAAATATCCAAAACTATATAAGTATTGTGTCCGAATATTTTTGGGAGCCACTATAAGTTAAGTTTTGACTGTTTATAGTTAAATTGCCCATATAACATTTTTTGCCGGCGTTGTACATTGAATTTACTGGCATTGCCAACACTCTTTAATGGCAAGGCATTGGCAAAAAGGTATCAAAAAGACGCGAAAGTGGGCAATTGGCCGTTATTAGGCCACGTGTTGCAGATAAAGTGATGGCATCCGTCATTAATAAGTTATTGGCAAAAAATGCGTTTAAGATGATGGCATCCATCATTAATAAGTTATTGGCAAAAAGATAACAAAAAGACACGAAAGTGGGCAAATGCAGATACTCCCAAGCAGCAAGCTGACGTCTTATTGACGAAAATTGTAGCATATACTTTTTTTTAAAGCTAAAATGATATTTTATTTGAAAATTAAAATAGGAAAAACTCCTTACTGCATGCAATTTCCTTGCAATGCAAAGTACCATCTCTCGGAACACTGTCCAACTTGGAGATGCAGATTTTTACACAAGCCAAAGATTTTTCTTTCAAAGCTAAGTGAAATCACCTACCGCAGACCGCTCTCGGATTATTTTAGTCTAATGGGTACGGTTTAGACGATAAAATGCGAAGATATTGCAGAAACGTAGTAGTTTATTGTCCATTACGCCATCTATCGGTATGTCAAAAAACTATTAAATATATATAATATTTTTTATTAACGTCTTTAAAACTTTTAATAAAGTTTTAAACAAAATGTTTACAGCTCCTAGCAGTCTACTTGAATATCTTGCCTTCTCGACTAGCCATCACCAATTAATCACTCAACACACACTTATTAGGTAATGAATACATTTAATTATGTCTATTAAAAACTCTTTTCTTTAAAAAAGAAACTAAAAAGCTAGAAAACCACGTAGAAAACAAATGCACAAACCGGTCGAAATTAACGTAGCTAATTTTACCATCATTTTATTTTTATTCGCTCCAAAATACATAATGACCTAATTTTTATTTGCATGATTTTTAACAATAAAATGTTATGAAAAGGCCTTTTCCTTTAAATTACCTATGTAAAAAACATAAAATAATGTTGTTTAGCTGCCATTATAAATAAAACAGATCAAAAAATTGCTTTAATGTTAGTTAAATACCAATGTTAATAATATGGTTTAAAAAGTATGAATATGCGTTGAAGGTTTGCCTTCAAAAATCCAATATTTATTTGCCTGCAACAAAAACGCGTGCTTTATTTAATCAGGATTGGTATTCCGCCATTTTTGTATGCTTGCCGGCAATTCGCCTGCATGTAAAATTTATTGGCAATTAAGTGTTTATTTAGGGTTGACTTTTTAATGCGTATATAAGATGTTGGCATAATATTGCTACCAATTGCCAATGCTTTACCATCAATGCCAATATGAAAATGTACATTGCCGGCAAATAGTGTTTGCTGGGTGAGTAGTTACTATATTCTGTTTGAGGAAAACACCCGTACAAAAATGAATTTCATTGCTTTAAATAGTCAGTAGCTCTAGTTACCACAATAAAAATGTATTTTATTGGTTTAAAACCACAGAAACCAGAGTTACTTACTAGGTATTCATTATCAATATATAGCGGCCAAAGTATAGTAGTACAGTAACAGAGAATTTTAAACCTGTCAACAGAGGTCACTAACCCTTGGATGTTTTTTTTTTTAAAGGATGTTTTATTTTTAGTGATTTTATTTTTTTTAATGCAAGTATGTATTTGCTTATTTTGTCAGATAAAAAATATTATGGCAAAAGGTGACGTCACAAACATAACCTTATTTTCGGAAAAGTATAAAAATTAAGTGCTCCTTATTAAAAAGTTTATCTTCTTGATCTCGATCATAAATAATATTTAATTTTAGGGTATCTATGTTTATTTTTAATAATTTTTCTATTAAACAAGATTTTTCTTTTCTATTTTTTATTAGTATTTAGCTATAATTTAAGCTCAAATTTAACTAAGAACTAATAGAAACGTTATAGAATTTTTTTTTGTGTTTACCTCAACCTCAACCAACTTTTTTAATTAAATTCCTAAACGTCAAAGGCCCGGTTTATCCTCGGGTTTATCCAACTTCGGTATAGTATTTTTTTTTAATTTTTAGGCTAAAAACTTGACTGACAGTTTAAAATTGTCAAATCGAAAACCAGGTTCTTAATATGATTATGAAATTAAATAAACCAGGCCTTACACACTTGTTATAATATAATCATACAACTTTTTAATTTAATACATATTAATTAAAACCATTTTAAAAAGTCACTGGCTAAACGACAGCCAACGGTTTTTCTAAATTATGAGAAGAAAACCGTTTGCTGTTTAGCGCTTTTATCTATTTACGTATGTATATGAAAAAATGTAAATTAATTTTATAATAACAGCGGTTTTTACGTATTTTATCGGTAGATGCCACTATCCGGCAGTTTTGCTTATAAAAAATATTAAAAACCGCCGAATATTAGTTATAAGATTTTGTTGAAGCTTTTAATAAGTTAAAAACATCTTTTTGGCAAAAAAGCCAGGAGTTTTTAAGCGGCAAAAAAAAATTGATCGTGTTATAGAACTAAAACTAAAGTATTACCTACCAAAAATAATTTAAGTTTGCCCAAGCTACACGGTTATGACTGTAGACAAGTAGACACGTAAGCCACAGGTTTCGAGTTCGAATTCCGTGTACCTAACTAACTTTTTTTTCTTTTTATTTATGTTTTTTTTTCTTTATAATTTGATATACATTTTTTCTAATTTTTATTTTCTATTTTTCATAATTTATTTTTCACACAAATAATTTTCCACTTTTTAAGAATTTTAGGATATATCTAATTGCTGACTTTTATGTTGTCGTCATGAAAGTTTTCTTGCTGCAATTTTTCGATCTGCACACGCGCACTTTGCATCAATTTTAAAAATAAGAAAAATGCTCGTGCGCATATCGAAAATTACGAAAAGATTGCATGCAAGAAAACTGTTCAAACTGTAAAAACAGATTTTGCCTTTCCTGCCTGACAATATGTTTTTTAAATGTTTTTGGAGATGTAAGTTATTGGGCCCATGTGACGAAATCGTTTTGTAATGTGTCTTTTTAAATTATTCCAGGCCGTTAATAAAGTAATAGTTGTTTTATTTGCCTGCCCCCATCCCCAGTGGTGGCTCGTGCATTGGAGAACAGCGGAGGCTAACGTCATAAAGACTATATACACACAGAAAAGGCCGGTAATTTTTTTGGGGTACCGCACCTATTTAAAGCAAAATACGTAATATTTGCATAAATGCTAACAAAAATTGTGTATTGCCGCATTTATGGTTAAATTAATGGGAAGGCTGAGCTAAGCCTCCCTTGCTCCCTCTGACAAGCCGCCACTGCCCATCCCGCCATACTAAACAACCCCAATCTGTTTTTCCAAAGGGTGCTAAGCTACTATGTTAAAGAATAAAACCACAAGAATACTAAACGCTGACGGCCAAGGCCGTAATAACTGTTTGAGAAGCCCTAGGCTAGAGCGCCTATTTTCCACCAAAAAATTTTCGAAGAGCAAAGGAGCAAAGAAAAAAAAGGAAAGAAAGGAAAAAAGGAAAAAAGGAAAAAAGGAAAAAAAGGTCCTTTTCTCCGTAGCGCCTATTATGAATGCAAGGCGCCTTACTTGACCACCCAAAATAAAATTTGAATGCCCAAAAAACCAAAAACAAAAAAAAAGGTCATTCCCTCCTTTTCGCACCTATTTCATTTCATTCCAAAGCACCTTATTCACAGAGAAATTAGTCACCAAAAATCCCCACTCAGCCTTCACTGTTTTAAAAACTTTCCTGTCTAGCGCCTATTACTCCTCTGTCTGGCGCCGAATTTTTCGTGGCGCCCTAGGCTATATCCTAGTTAACCTAATTGATAATACGGCCCTGCTGACGGCACAGCAAAATAAGTAATTATTAAGGGTAGGTTAACTTTAACCATTATTCGGCATTTTTTCATAGTTTTTATAAGTAGAACCGCCGGTAATAACCAATTAGGTACCTAGTTTACATTTTTAGCGGTTTCATATACGTAAATAAATAAAAGCACCGGATGGCGGTTTTCCTCTTATAATTGAGCTAAACCGCCGGCGGACGTTTAGCCAGTGCCTTTAAAAATTAATATTTAATATTAGTCCTACCTGGCACAGAAAAGAGGACAAAGAAACAAAATGGTACAAATACCACAAATCCAAGAATAAGAAAGCAGTTCCGCCTTCTTAACGGAGACATTGGCAAATTCACAACCATGCCTCTTAATAGTCTATGTCACCAAATCGAAAAGAGCATGTCACCACCGAACTAAACTTTAATTTAGTAATTGTCCAGAATCCAAACAATACCTAAGAGATTAGGTATCTGTTATCACTTAAATCCGTTGGTATCACTTTATCTCCTAATACTCTAATACCATTAACTAAATAACACTATGTGAATGAAAAGTTTTTTTCTTTTATAAGGACCTAGGTACTTAAAAAAGTTAATCTAGATTATAATTAATATACTTATGGGATTAGAGTACCTACTAATTATATCAGTGAAATATTTACAACCAAAAATTGTAGGTATTAAGATGATTCACAATATTTTAAATGTATTATTAGCATAATACTTTACTGGGTGATAAAAAGTCAAAGTCCTTACTAGACACGAAAAATGTTATTCTTTTAAATTTTTAAACCACAAAGTAGGAAGAAATTTAAATTCACTATATTTTAGTTGTTTTAGGAGTATCTAAAAAGATGACACAAATGATTATTAATGTCACTCCTCCCACAATCACCTTTAAGAATTTTCCGTATTAAAACAAACTAGAAAACAAATTCTTTATTGTCATAGCTTCATTTTTTCACTTAATTATAAGACATAACAACTTCCTGGGAATTTTTATTTATAAACAAACATATCAGCTGATCAGCAAAGATAAAAAGGAAGCAGATCAGCTGTTTTACCGGTAAATTTATCGAAGTCGCGATTGGATTATTAGAGGTAAACGGCCATCAGTCTACACCGAATACCGCTGTTCGACTAAACTAAATAAAGAAAAGCAGACAAGCTTATATAAGAAGCAAACAGCGTTGCCAAGTGTCAGTGTGTTTATCCCTAAAACACGGAAACATTGGTTGCTGTTTAATTAAATATTATTATTATACTTTACTTTTTATTAGCATTTTATACATTTACTGAAGGATTTCTGCTACAAAACTTTTCAATAACAGTACAAAAAAAACCAGTATAGCAAAGTGTAGAAAAGTGTATTATCAAAATAATAAAGTTTTAATAATAATTTGTAATATACCTAGTCTAAAGATGCTTTTTATTTGTCTGTACCATTACATTTTAGAAGAAATTTATTGTTTATATACTATAAAATGTTAACAATTTAAGACTTAATCCGGTCTCTAGTCTAGAGAAGTCTAGAGAGCCTTTGCCGTCTTGGTGGGGCTAAGCCCGCCCTAGCCACCCCCGTCTAATAGCGCCCCTAAATTAAATCACATAAATAGTAAACGATAAATCTATAAATAGAAAAAAAGTTGCAATCAGAGTACGGGGTGAATTTTTTTGGTTGTGATTATAGGATATAGGCTAAACGGTAAGAGATACAAAAAAACAAGGTACGTGTTCCGTTCTCTTTTTCCTGTTTAGTTTAATGGAGCAATCAGATCCAGGCTAACCTAATTGGTCTAGAAGATATGTTGTGATTCACCAAATTCGTCGATTTTCATTGTGTCTTATTACTCGGACATTTATGAAGATAGAAGCAAATTTTTAATAAAAAAGTTTTATAGCTTTTTAGGTGGAATCTAGGCGTACCTTAAATAAATATAAATGATTTGATTTTTGAGATATACTCCATACTTGCATTTTTTCTTGCAATTAAAACAATATGTAACACTTAATATTTTTCATGGATTAAATCAATTTTCAATTATTTTTTAAAGGGATTTTAAGGCGTTTTTAAAAAACCTAATTTAACAAGAATACGAAAACATTTATTAACTAAAATAATACCAACCACAGAAAATAGATTTATTTATAATGGCAACTAAACAAATATCTCAAGTAATTAATAATTTTCTTGCACTGGTGTTTAATCACAAAATGTGCTTAAGTTTTCTATTTTGTTCGATGCATTTTTGAACGTTTGTAACTGAACTAGATGCATTATGGATGTACATAAATATTTGGTATTTCTACCTAATTTAAAAAAAACTCAAAGAAAATTATTTTTATTTGTTCAAAGTGTACCACATCAATATCGCCAGTTTGATCACAAGCTGAGTCCAAAGATGCATCAAACGGAATGGAAAGCATTTGAGCAGATTTTGGCTGAGCAAGTGACTTCATGAAATTAATTTATAGGTAATTGCATTTGCCGTGGTCCTTGTTAGGCAAATAACTGTGATATATTTGATAAAATATTGGGTGTACAGGGTGGATTACTTTGGCTCTAACTATAGGGTGTAGGCTACACAGTAAGAGATACAAAAAACTAAGATACATGTCCTGATCTCTTTTTTTCGTGTTTAGTTTAATGACGTAATCAGAATCACGCTTAGTCGATTTTTTTGAAGATACAGGGGGATTCTCAAAATTTGTCAATTTTTATTATGTCTTATTACTTTGGACATTTATAAGGTTAGAAAAGAACTTTAAATACAAAAGTTTTTTTTATCTTTTTATGTAGAATCCAGTGGCGTAATTTAAATAAATATAAATGTTTTAATTTTTGAGATATAACGCAAACTTGCATTTTTTAAATGGGACTCCTGTATTTGAGTATCTTAAAAAATGTTTTTTTTTGCGATTACAGCAAAATATAATACTTAATATTTTGTATTGTTTTAAACAGCTAAACCAACAAAAAAATAAAAAAATAGTAGTGGCGATAGATTGAATTGTAATTTATTTATTTTTAAAGGGTATGCATATAAAAAAACAATCCAACAAGAATACTAAAACCAGGAGCGCAATTAGGGGAGGCTAAGGGGGGGGCTTAGCTCTCCCCTTCAAATGATTGAGAGTTTAAAATACAGGGTATCTTTAAAAGGTCTGTACAAAGTGTAACCGTACATTCCTCGGGCCAAATTACAACGATCTAACCTAATTCACCATAGTCGAAAAGTGTAACGTTTGCCAGATACAGGGTGTCAAAATTTCCGTTTTATTTTATTTATTTTTAAATATCTTTTTAACTATAAGAAACTTTTCTATAAACTTAGTATTGTGGGTTTTCCAGAGAGGGGAACATAAACGTGAAGGAAGCCACTTGCAGTCCTTCGTTTTAACGTTTTTATACATTGTATGTATATTAAAGCTTCAGTGAAAAATTTTTAGTTCTACCATATATTGTAAAAAAAATATAAACCTAGTAATTATTGCTACGAGCAATTGTTATTAAGATATTCCGAATTAAACTTTATATTCCACATTAAGAATTTATTAAGTATTCCTTCACGCTTTAGCTAAGACACCTATATGTTTCTAAAAGTTCTGTAGAAAATGCTACGACAAATTCCTTACGCCAAAATACAACGATCTAATGCAATTTATCTCAGTTGAAAAGTTTATCCTTTGCGAAATACAAGGTGTCAAAGTAAAAAAATAAAATCAAATATTTGAAACCCTGTATCTTTTTTAAGATCAACTTTTCGACTTGGACAAATTGCATTAGATCGTTGTATTTTTTACCAAAATAATATGTGGTAGCATTTTGCACAGACCTTTGGCGATCTGCCAGGTGGCCTAAATAAAGGGTAAAGAAATTTAATAGAAATCTTTTGTATGGAAAACCTTATCCTAATATTAAATATCCCTCAAACTGTTGGTCGTATCGATATTTATTAAGTATACCTTTGTATTAGATTTTTTTACTACACCAAAAAAGTTGTGACATTTTAAACATAGGCAAAGGACTACAAGTGGCGCCCTCTACATTTTACAACGTAAACATTTTTAATTCCTTATCTTTGAAAAACCTCTTAACCTAAATTTTATACAAACAATTTTAATATAAAAAATAACCAAAATAAAATGAAAAGCTTAACACCCTGTATTTCAAAAACCATCAACTTTTAAATAAAGAAAATTATAATAGATTAGTTGTATTTTGGCCCTAGGAGTTTGTGGTAGAATTTTACAGATCTTTTAGGACCACAAAATGTGCTTAAACACTTTCCATTCTGTTCTGTACATTATTGGAGTCAGCTTTTAATCAAATTTACATCTATATCGCCACTAGTTGCATTACAAGCTAAGTCCAAAAATGCTTAGAACAGAATGGAAAGTACTTTTGCACATTTTGTGATTAAACACAATTTAAAAAGTTATTTAGCACTTAAATAATTGTTAAGTTGCTTATATAAATTACTGTATTTTTATGGTTGTAAATGCTTTAGTATTTTTGTTTGAATGGATTTTTTTATATAAATACATACCCTTTAAAAAATAAATGAATATTAATGCAATCCATGGCCAACTATTTTTTTTTAGTTTAGCTGTTTGGAACAATGCAAAATTATAGGTGTTATATTATTATATTGTTGTAATTGCAAGAAAAAAACTTTTTTAGCTACCTAAATACAGGGTGTCCCATTTAAAAAAATTCAAGTTTGTGGCATATCTCTAAAATTAAAACAATTATATTTATTTAAGGTAGGCCACTGTATTCTACGTAACAGGATGAAAAACTTTTGCATTTAAAGTTCTTTTCTATCTCCCTAAATCGAGTAATGGAACATAATAAAAATCGACAAATTTTGAGAATCACCCTGTATCTTCCAAAACAATCAAGTACGAGTGATTTTGATTGCGTCATTAAACTAAACACGATAAAAAATCGGGACTTGTGTCTTAGTTTCTTTGTATCTCTCTCTCTCTTTAGCCTATACCCTTTAGTTCCACCCTGTACAGTGTGTTTGGCAGACTACAGGAAAAAGCAAAAGCACGTGTAATTGATTGGTTCAAAGCGCTATGAGACAGTCATGCAAAACTGTAACATAACAGCGGTCATGGTTAGTTTTGTTTAGTTATTAATTTTTTTATTTTTTTATTTGGTAGCTCAAAAGATTTACCTTCTGCATTTGCATTATTAGGAAATTAAAAAAAAAGATTTTACTAACCATGACCCCTCAATGTAACAGTTTTGCATGACCGTCTGGTTATGCAAATATTTCTATTTCCATTTGCCTTAAACTAGCTAAGGCAAATAGAATCAAATGCTATGTGACTAGGCAAATAGCATTCGAATATAAAAATACACCATTTGCCCAGGCAGAAGGCATTTGCCAGGGCAAAAGCCATTTGCCTAAAATAACCATTTGCCTTCCACATATACTTATTATAATTTATTTAAATAAGAGCTTTCATTGGGCGCTAAGGGAGCAATAGGTGGTGGGTAAGTCCTTTACACATGATTTGTAGAACGCGTCCTACGCCCGACGCGCAACAATATATTTGCATTACAAGTAATGTGCCCTTTAAAATGCACATTTTCTAAAGTTATTTCATGTATAAATAGAGTTGTCTCACCTATCCAACAATTTAAAAACACTTAAGCTTTACTTTCTTTTCACCTTTAATTTGCGCCCCTCCCAACCTGACACTGAAGCGGTCGCTTCACGGCTGCACACTTAATCCGGTACTGATATTAAATTATCAAATTTATTCCAAATTACAAACTCGCACTGCATTAAGATAGCAACGGTTTTTAAAATGCAATGCTTACTTAAGTAAATTATAGTGATATCCTTTTGTATACAGGGTATTTCACAACTGCATTTTTACAAATAAAGTATTTTTTAAATTCTCATTTAGTTTGAAACAAATGTGATCCCTTAACTTTTTATTGGTACTGGCTAAACGACCGCTGGCAGTTTTTGTCAATTATAAAAGAGAGACCGTCGTCCGGCGGTTTCTTATATCTACGTATAAAAATACAGCCGAAAATTATAATTAATTTAATATTACCGGCGGTTTTTACTTATTTTATCGATATAAGCCGCCGTCCAGCGGTTTTGCCTATAAAAACTATTAAAAACCGACAAAAATAGTTAAAATTTATCTATCCTTAATAATTATTTATTTTGCGTGTCGTAAGCGTATAGTTTTTTGTAATTTTATTGTTTATAATTGTAGTTTAGTTAAACAGCACTTTTTGGAAAAACAAATTGGGATAGTATAGCTGGATAGGGACAGGCAAATAAAATCACTATTGTATTTATCCTAACGTTTCGTGGCTGGATTGCCACTTTATCAAGGCCTATACTTATAATTAAAAAAGACACATAAAAAAATATTTCGTCACATGGACCCAATCATTTACAACATTAAAAAACACATTTTAAAAAATTTTGGATCATGTTTTTATATATTCACCATATTCTCGCCGGCATTTAAAATTTTTGTGTATACTACTATACATCTAGCTGCTTTTTAGAATGGCGCCTTACTACTTATCAGGACGTCATTGTAATAATTAGATATATTTTAAAATTCTTTAAAAGTAAAAAATTATTTGTATGAAAATTCCACACCACTCTTTTTTAACACGCTTTTATTAACTTGGGTTGTAACTATCTATCTATCAATCTGGCTATCTATGTAACGGAATCTTTGAGCCTAATTTTAACCAACTTCCAGCTATTCGATTTCTTTGAAACTTTGCACACTTATTAATGACCCATGACAATGCAATAATCTGCAAAAAGTATCCCGTTATCTTGTTTTTAATCGCCAGGAAAAAAATTCCATTATATTATAAAAACAACACCTGGGTTGCCATCTGTTGGCAATATTTCAAACTTTGCCACTCAATGGAGAAGAAATTTTTAGTGGGTTGCCATCTGTTGGCAACATTCCAAACTTTGACTGGGTTGCCATCTGTTGGCAACATTTCAAACTTTGCTACTAAATGGAGAAGAAATTTTTAGTGGGTTGCAATCTGTTGGAAACATTACAAACTTTGCTACTCTTGTTCACTAAAAATTTTTCGCCATTTTGTCAAGAGTAGCAAAAACTAAAAAATGAAAAATAATTAATAGTTTAAAAAAACTAAAAAAACACGCTTTTATATGCAACCGAACTAAAAATTAGAAAATAATTTTTCATTAAAAAAAATATTGTCATTTCATAGTAAAAAGCGTGGGGTGTTTAATATATTAAATGTTATAATTATTATATTTGCCAATATCTATGATGGAAAAGTTATGAAAAAATAGTAAAATGCACCCCACGCTTTTTACTATGAAATGACAATATTTTTTTTAATGAAAAATTATTTTCTAATTTTTAGTTCGGTTGCATATAAAAGCGTGGTTTTTTAGTTTTTTTAAACTATTAATTATTGACTAATCAAATGTGTAGTTTTGGTTGCATTACCATGACAACACAAGTATTTATCGGAAATGTTTTCTCCTACCTGGGGTACCCTGGAGCGAATTATAGCGGAAATTTTTTGACATAATCATGGAATTTGTTTTAACGTCATACCTGTCATTTACATACATAATTAAAGAAAATGTTATTTTTACCAGTTGTAGTATTTCAGACGTAACATAATATGAAATAATGTAAGGTTTTAAGTACCCAATTGACAATTTTATACAACTACAGTTAGTAATATCATAGAACTGAAGTCTAAAGTAGTAGTCATAAGTGATGAGCAAACGAAAGCAACCATTTTTACAAACTGTAGTAATATAATTAATATATATTATAAAAGAATAAACAATGATAAGCTCTAAAATACCATATACTTACAACTACAATTGGTAAAATGGAAAATAAGTATTTTATGGTAAAATTTTAAAGCTCGTGTCAAAGTTACATACAATAATTAAGTTAAAAGAATATTATTTAAAACAAACTTGGTGTGAAATTTTTTACCGAATACCACACGTGCTTAAATAATTCGGGAAATTTTTCTTGGCCACGACTATTTTAAGAAAATTTTCAAAATATAGAATACTTCTGGCTTTTCTTTTTCCAAAGATGTACAGGGTGGGCAATTAAGCGAGTACCGCGGCTGTATCTCGCAAACTATTTACCGTACGGCTTCCGAAAAAAATAATCTTTGGTAAATATGGCCAATAGAAATTGCTAGAAATTACTTTTAGGATTCTAAGTCGACCGCTAGGGGCGTAACGGTAGCCTCAGAATAGAAAATTAAATATTTTTCCTAAAAATATTTCCTATTAACTTGTTTCAAATTATATTATAGCGAGAATATCGCCTAGTTTCAAAAAAAAGCAGCAAAGTCTTTTTTCCAATTTACAACAAAATCAAAGTTTTCCAAAACTTAGAGCTAAAACCGTTGTACAAAACTCCATTAGGTACCTGTTAAAAATGTGAAAATAAAAAAATGTCTTAGCTTTGTCAGCCTTTCTTAAAAATCAAGTAGTGTGGCAACAAATTCAAGTTGCTGAAGCTGACAGTAACATTAATCAATTTTAGGAGAAGAACCAATTCTAAAACGGTATTTACCAATCGGTTATGTTGACGTTTAAACAATGTATTATATGTCAAAATTGTCACCAATTATTACTAATTGGTTAAACGCCTAAAATCGCTGATTGATTTGGATGAGGATGATAATAGTGACGGTTGTAAATAATATAAAATGGTTCTTTATACACATTTTTAACAGTATTTGTATTTTCAATAAAATGGTAAATAAAATTGTAGCAAAAACAGCCAAAGTCAAGTTTTTCCAATTAAAAAAAAACTGATGGATATAAAACCTTCAAATATATCTCTTATGATGCAAAATACAGATATATTTATGAATACATAACAAACACATGTTAAAAAAAAGCCTTCAATTTTAAGTTGACCTTTTTTGACTAAACATTTATCAAAAAAGCTAGTTATAAGTTATTTTTAGTTTTATGGCTCTTATACATGCAGTGTAATAAAATGGCACTTGCAATTGTTTTTATGTTAATGTTTGTTTGTTTGTTTTACTTAATCTCTTGTTTTGTGTTGCAAAGATAATACAAATTTTATATTTACTTCGTATTTATATATTAAAAAAATACAATTTTTAGACTTTTTATTATTTAAAAATTTAATTTATTTTATTATTTATTTTGCCAAAACGTCTATACAAGCTTTAGGATTATTCTGTACAAAAAAACAATATTACCGCATAAGTATATGTTTTTTATGTCTGTTCATAAAATTTTCTAATAATCGTCCAAGAATATTTTTTCGTGTATTTTGGTTCTTATAAGCTACCCTTAAACTTAGTTTATTGCTTTACGTTATAACGTGTATTTATTTCTTGGTACTCGTTTACTGAGTAAAGGTCGGGCACACATTACCGCACCAAGGCCGCACAGAGCCCGAATTCACGGCCATAGAGGAAAGTGAGGCAAATTAATTCGGAAAAATTTAAAAGCAATTTTCATAATAATTATAATAATAATAAATGGCTTCTATTTGTTCTAAATAATAAATTTACAAAAATGTAATAAAACAGATGGCGAGATCCAGCACAACTACTCATCTAACCATCAAGTAAAAAATTAAACATAATATAAAATTGTTTCATAAAGATAAATAAAAAAATAAAAAAATAGGAAAAACAGTTACATATTCCAATAAAGAAAACTATACAATTAATAAAGTTACATTTTGCATTGTAACAACAAGAAAAAAATATTTTTGGCAAAATTTATGACAAAAAGTTCAGCTTATCGAATAGGTAAACTAGAAAAAAACTTAAGAAATAATAAGTTTAAATTCTAAAATGCATTATTGACAAATGAAAAAAAATATAAAAAATAAATTAAAGGGTATTATGTTTTAAACTAATGAAACTAGGCGAGAATGTATACACATAAATTAATTAGGAAAAACTTACTTATTTCTCTCATTTAATATGTGTTTTTAAGATTAAACTTAAAACTATTTGCTGATAAGTAGGATTTAAGTATTGGGGGTAAGGAATTAAACATTTTTATGGCATTATAAGTAAGTGGCGTGCCTAGGAACTTGGTAAAGATCACGATGACGGGTGGCTCTCTGGTGAATGTCACACCCCTTAACCAATCTTTAAAACAGGTAAATAGGCTCTTTTGATGTTCTTACCTTAAAAACCAAGTGAATTTGATACCACTCGGCCAGATAAAACCATTTAGATAGTAGAAATGAAGGAGTTATATGATCCAACTTTCTTAAATTATAGCAAAATCGGATACAGCAATTTCTGTAGGGTTTTTCTAGAGGCCAAAATCAAGGTGGGCCAGTAAAGAACATCTGCATAAATTAGGCTGTCACACAATCTAAGTCTAATATCTAAAGATAAAACATCTTTATGAATATATAATGTTTTTAATTTAAAGAACGATTTTTGTAGAAGATGTGAAATATGACCTTCAAACCGTAAGTCAACGTCCATAAAAACTCCCAAGTTTTTACATGTAAGTGCTGGGTTAACGGTAACCCCATCTAATGTGATTTTAAGGTTGTTGGCAATTTCACTCCTATTTCGTCCAAATACTAACATCTGGGTTTTACTTTCATTAAGAATAAGCTTATGTGCTGCTGTCAGCTTAGAAACAGCCGCAAGGTCTCAATTTATGTGCGCCGAGGGGTCAAGGGTCTCCTTAGCAAATAAAAATAAATTTGGATGTCATCGACGTACTGATAGGACTAACAATTTTTAGAGAACTAGAAAAATCAGCTGTATAAATAGAAAATAGTAATGGCACCAATATACTACCCTGTGGCTACTATCAGGCAGTACAACCCGCTGACTTCCACCAACCAAATAACTTTGTAGGAAATTTAATAACGTTGTAGTCAAGCCATAGAATTTTAACTTAGTAAGCAGTATAGAGTGATTCAGAGTATCAAACGCCGTACTAAAATCAAGGAAAACTAAGCGAATAGTTTTCCCTTGGTCGTGGGCCCTAAACAAGTCATCGCTAACATTAAGCAGAACAGTCGTAGTACTATGGGCCAATCGAAAGCCAGACAATGTTGGAGGCAAAGCTTTAATTTGCAAAAAATGCTGATCTAATTGTTCATTCATGATTTTTTCAAGAATTTTGGACATAAGGCAAAGAATACTAATTGGGTGCAAGGATGGGCTGCTACTCTTTGGAACTGGTATGACATAAGCCTGTTTCCACAAGGTCGGGTATTTACCAGAAGTTAAACATTTGTTTATCAGAAAAGTAATGTAGGGCAAAAGATTAGAAGTAACTAAAGATAATATTTTTAGATCAATTCCATCCACCCCCTTTGCATGAAATTTTATTTGTGAAATCACCTTTCCAATCCGTTCTACAGTAACCTCAGAAAAAGAAAATTTAATTTTAACGGATTGAAAAGTATTGTCGTCGTATAGATCGTGAATAAGAGGGTCTCTGTTAGCATGAAAGGTAGGAATATACTATTTATAAAAAAATTGTTAAAAAAATCAGCGCAACCAAGGTTAGATGGCGTACTGGAAACTGAGGTATTTATGCCCCCAAAAATATAAAAAGCATTTTGTCAAGCTAAGTATATTGTTTTATGTATGTATATCTTTTTGTTTAAATAAAACAGATTTTATTACTTATCGTTTTTCCCTTTTATCCCAACTTTTAAGTGTACTATATGTAAAAGTCGGGCCACACATAACCACACCGATGTCCACAAGACCCGCACCGTAACACGACCGTGTCTTTTACAGTCTGATTCATGTTTCTCGAACCAAGCTTTACCGGGCGTCAGGTTTTATTTCAGTTCATTAAGTATAAAAATTAAATGTATTTGGTTAAAGGTTAGTTGTCCCGTGTTAACAAACTTTCTCTTACCTTGTTTAAGGCACCTACGGTACGTTAGTATTTAGGCTTTCTACCTTCGTGGATTGTCCAAAGATAAAAAAGTTGTTGTAGCCAAACAATACAAGAAAAAGTTATTTAATAAGTATTAAAAAATGTATAATCAATTTTACTGTTATCTTATCTATAAATCCAATAAACTATAAACATCAGACGTTCGATGCTGACTAATTAAAAATGCTTCGCAGCCGACGTGGCGAGACGTACAACCGTTGGTCGGTGATGTTTGTTTACTTGTTAAAATGCAGTGCAGGGCATGTGGTCGGGCACGAAGCGGTGATATTAAGCCTATGGCATTTTATTACAACGGTACGTTTTAAAACCGAGACACGGCCATGTTATGGTGCAGAACTCGGTGTGATTATGTGTCGTCAAACCTTACAACACCTTATTTGTGAAGGTGTCTTTTACGTTCAGGTGTAATTTAAAGCGTGGTATAATTAACTCATATTACTGCAGTTTTATTAAATACAAATCATTTTGCATCGCATTCCCTTGCATTTTCCCAGGGAAACGCACGGCCACGGCCTCGTTGCGGTTATGTGTGGCCCGACCTTAAATAGGGCAAATGCATAATCCAGGTTGATTTTCTAAACTATGCACTCGCTACGACCCTATTGACGAGACCCGTAAGGCCATTTAAATGCGTCTAGGAAAAATTATACTACCCAGATCCGCTACAATAAGCGAAAAATAAAATAAATAAAAATAATAAAATGCGAACCTTTATTAGTTTTTTTTTAATAAACAAAAAATCAATTAACACCTCTGGTAACTACCAGACGGTTTTATTACTTTTTAAAAAGTAGTGTTAACACAAACGAATTGAAGGTAATAAATTAAATTTCCTATCGAATCCATTCTGGCAACAGGGCATATTCCTTAGTTACACGCGGATTCGATATAGACCGATAAGAGCCGAACGTATCTATACACTTCAAAGAGTTTTTGACCAAGCAAAACAAATAAAGCAGACGAAGAAGGACGATTTAAGTTTTAATGTAATCCCATTTTCTGTCTTTGTTTTGTTTTTATCGAAGCACCGTGCTAAAACATTTTGAGACGATCGCGGCGATGTCAAGCTAAACGCAATCTGTTTCTTGAAATTGTTTTATTTATTTATTTTCTTTATCACACCTTACTTAACCATCAATTTCTTTGTCTTTATGTTAAATTGCAATAAAATTTTGCAAAAGTGTGGATCGTTTTAATTATTCAATTTATTTTTATTTACTTTAAAACGATGCATGAGTGTAATTTAGGGAGAAAATTACTCGAAGAAAGTTAAAGTATCAAAAGAAGGAATAGTAATAATAAACAACTCTACACATTTGGTGCCAAAACAAGACATTTTTATGGAAAAATGTTGGCAAAATTTATGAAATGTTAAACTAACATATTGAATAAACAAAGCCGTTGTTAGAATATAGTTTTGTCAAATTCAACAATTAAAAACATGACAGTGCAATTTTTTGATTTCTACTATAAAATTATCGCTATATTCAAGCGATAATTCTCAAGTGGACAAATGGGGGAGTGCAATTTTGTAAAAAAATATGTACAAATCTTGGTTTTAATCTTCTTTATCATTTTATTTTTATTGAAATAACCACTTTAAAAAAAATTGAAATATTGATATTTACTGACATACTGTTAGCGCGGCACTCTTTGGTCTCGTTACACATAAAGGTGCGTTTAGACTTGAGCACGCACGAACTGATCCACCGCGAATGAGCGTGCGTTCGCGCTCGCAGTTTTGTTTAGATTTACGATCATCCACGGACGAATGCCCTATTCGCAGTGATCCATTTGTGCGCAATGATGGTGGACGAGGAAATTGCGGCTGCTGCGTTTATTGTAATTTATAAACTAATTAAACAAAAAGAAACCAAGAAACGTCGAAGGCGTCGCTGGTGGAAAACGCAGTTGTTTCGTGATCGAAGTGATGTTCTAAGTGATCTAACTTCTGAAATTGGATGTGACCAATTTAAAAACTTTACACGGATGACGAGTGCTGACTTTGAATACTTACTGAGGTTGGTAGCACCAAAAATTGCTAAAAAGGATACGCAGTTACGAGAAGCAATATCACCACGAGAACGTCTGGCGATAACTTTACGTTTTTGGCGACCGGAGATTCCTTTGGCAGTCTGCAGTACCTGTTTAAAGTATCCAAAGCATCAATCAGTAACATTATTCCAGAAGTATGCCTGGCCATAACGGAGGTACTTCGGGATTACATAAAGGTAATTAAAACTTTTAGAAATATTTATTATACTTTTTATTGACATAGTACCTTCGTAAACAAATAAAGAGGTATTCGTTCTATAAGTTTTCTTCTGTAAACTGAGTTAAGTAGTGGCTTACAGCCGAATCGTTCGATGATGGGTTATCATAATAAGAAGTGACTGTAGATGCGTTAGAAGTTTGGTCAGTGAGAGGAGATGGAGCTGGTGTGCTTGTGGTTAGAATGGTGTATTGCGGAGATGGAGCTGGTGTGTTTGTGGTTAGAATGGTGTATTGCGGAGATGGAGCTGGTGTGTTTGTGGTTAGAGTGGTGTATTGCGGAGATGGAGCTGGTGTGCTAGAAGTTGTGAAAGTGTGATGTGGATGTTGTCGAATGGTAGGCAATGTGGCAACAGGATATGTTGGTAAGGCATCAGTTACAGTGGAAAGACGATCGAAATAACCCATATCAGCTTTGAATAGCACATTGTTAATCTCGTGTTCTGCTGGAATAACTCATAAGTTTTTGGCCAATGTGCTGACAATAACCAGAATATTTGTTTTCACTTCCGCTGCGTTTAGAACCGGATTCCAAGATCTGAAACGCTTTTTGTATTCTTGGGTCCTCTGTTTGCTGCTTTCGCTTCTTTTGTTTGTTTACCAAGTTTGGTTGCGAAGCAGTAGTGGACTGCGAGGAAAAGCTTTGAGTAGATGGAACCGGACTCATGTCTCTCCTCTCATCCTCCAATTCCGACTGCAGCAACTCTTCTTGACTTTCCTCTAAAAACTCTTGGTCTGATCCTGCTTCGTCCTAAAAAAATTCAGGTGTTACAAGTAGTTTATACTAAATTATATTACTATAATACTATATTATTATAAGCTAATAATATAAATAATTAGAAAGATGTTTTTCGTCTTGTTTCAGATGCCAAAAACCCCAGAAGAATGGATGCTGGTATCTGAGCAATTTCACCAGATGTGGAATTTTCCAAACTGTCTGGGAGCCATGGACGGTAAACATGTCGTACTGCAAGCCCCTATTAAGAGCGGAAGCGAATTTTATAACTACAAGTCATCACATAGTATCGTAATGTTTGCATTGGTAGATGCCAATTACAACATAATCTTTCTTGATGCTGGTACTCAAGGGCGAATCTCGGATGGGGGAGTTTTCAAGAAAACAGAGCTGCATCAACATCTTGTGAGAAAAACCTTAGGAGTACCACCTTCGAAGGCTTTGCCGGGTAGACACACCGAAGTTCCGTATGTCATTGTTGCAGATGAAGCATTCCCTCTAGAGGAAAATATATTGAAGCCGTATTCAGGAGTTCACCCTGGAGGATCGACAAAGAGAATTTTCAACTATCGGCTTAGCAGGGCACGCAGAATAGTTGAAAACGTTTTGGAATTATGTCAGCAGTCTTTAGAGTATTGCGTAAGCCTTTGTTGTTAGAACCGGAAAAGGCACAGATCGTGATTATGGCAATTGCTTACCTTCACAATTTTTTGCGGCGCCATACTTCAAGCAATACCTACACTCCCCAGAATTTTTTGGACACTGAAAATAATGGGGCATTAGTGGAAGGCCAATGGCGTCGAGAGATAGCCACAAATAGTAAAAGTTCGATGCTGCCAATGACAGTTTTACCTCGAAGATCTACACGTACAGCACAAACCATTCGTGACGAGTTTGCAGACTATTTTGTCACCACCGGGGCTCTTGCTTGGCAAGATACATATGCATAACTACTGCAGAGGTGTACAGGATCGTTTTTAAAATGCCTATGCGCTCGTACAAATTTACCGGGTGTCAATTAAGTCCCGGGACGGCTGAATATTTCGCAAACGCACCTTTTAAACAAAAAGTTACCCAAACGCGAAATATTTAACCGTCCCGGGACTTAATTGACACCCGCTATATTTGCTACACGTAGATTTTTACCTTTTTGTAAAAATGTATAAATATACCTATAATATGCATAACTATTTCTGAATTACTTACATTTTCAGTGTTTAATCCTCTCCTTGGTTCATCCCTATCCATTAAGAACTGCATGCTGTCAAACGCGAACCATTTCGATTTGTAAATATCCTTTGCACCTGACCACAAAAATAAACAATTAAATACATTCAGCAATACGATTTTTGTGTTTAATTTACCCTTTCCTGTTCCTCTGCTGCTCCTTATTTTGGATTTCTCACGTCGGAACGAGCCCAGTAAACTTTTCATTTTTTTTGCGCTTCTTCAACACAAAGCTGTGGCAGATTCACATTCCGAACAAGACTGTCCCAAGCGTCATTTTTTTTAATTTTTGAATAATATTCCGGGTGCTTCACATTCCAAAGTATTTCAAATTTTCTATATTCTTCAATTAATACAAGGGCAGTATCGTTATTCCACTCCATATTTGCTAAAACACGAGGCTCACACTCACCACCCCGCGAAACTCGTTCAGACTGAGCGTTCGCCGACACATTAATTCCTTTGAGCACGGTCCCAAGACCGACAGCCGGCGGATCGCGTGTGTGGGTACTCGCGCACGGCAACGTACAAGCTGAGTATGCGCGCACAACAGTTTATACTTGAGCATTCGCGGTGGATCAGTTCGTGCGTGCTCAAGTCTAAACGCACCTTAAGACGTACGAACGCCTTACGCCCTACGCATGATGCACTGAGAGTGTGTACCTTTCCCATGCACGCGCGGCGCAGCGCCTTTGCGTTAGAATACATTACTTTCAATGCAAAACTTTTTGTCAGACGAAGGGCGTATGGCGTTGGTACGTCTCGTGTGTAACGGAACTTAGGTTTGTTATTACAATAGTAGCAACAGCAAGAGCATAGCTAGGATTTTTTTATCTAAAAAATAAGATATGGGACACACACCAAATATACACTAGGAGCTATTGGCTTAGTCCGGAACCCTTTGGTAAAGAATTTTAATTTCCTTCATTAAATCCAAATTTTAAAAGCGAATCCTCTACTTGTATATTTTTCGCAAGTTTATTCAAATTTTGCTGATATTTTCAACACTATTATTATCTTTTCAGATAGAACAATGAAATTTGGTGTATTGATATTTGACATATTTCTGCATTTGTTAATCTAATTGGTTGTTTTCTATCACTTACGGTTTAACTTTTGAATTTTTAATGGCACCAGCAGTAAACTTTAGCATATTTTGAAAAAATACAACATTCTGAATACATTGAGGATATTAAGTGATCTGTTGGGATATGCTTACGAGCCACCCTCGTTTTATTTAAAAAAATGAGGTATGACCATCAATGGGATTTTTCAAATTTTGACTCTGGATTGGAATTTTTAAAAATGCATTTTTGACAGCCGAAATGTCAAATAATCACTGTGAGGTGTCATTGTATTTAGAATGTCATGTTCTATCGAAATAAGATAAAACATACCGGTGGTGCCATTTAAAATTTGAAAGTAGCAGGAATTTTTGGTTAAACCAGAAGTTATAGAAATTTTTGTCAAATATTAAAAGATTATAAGTTATAAGGGGTAACCACGTTTGAGAAACACCCACGATAGTCCTATTAAAACGGGACCCACGTTCTAAAATAATGTCCAAACTAGTCAAAAGTTTCACTTTAGTGATTTGAAGAACTTACTCTTAACCTTATTACCCAAACTTATTAGACAAACTAAAATTGGTGATTAATTTTTTTTAAAGATTGTAAATGGCTATGTTGTGTTTTGTTGTCACGCCTAAAATCAACTAATGATTAAATCAAACCCATTCGATATAAAATTTGCAGTAGGCTATAATATGGCGTATGTCATGGCTGATAAAACTCTGTCAAGAACCGGGAACATTAAATTATATATTGTTTGTATTGATATAAATCCACAAAAACGTTGTGTCGTAAAAAAAAATTTATTATGCAACTAGCACGGAATACCCATTTCCCTGTCGTATGACTACAACATTCGCCTGTGGCCCATAATATATCATGTTTTATAATAGAATACACTGAACTTGTTTTTATAACATGAATGAGGAATTTTGGAAACTCTAGACAGCGTGGCAACACGTCTGCTCTTCTGAACCGTCGGCGCACTTTATTCGGCGTCTATTGATCGCTCGGCAACAGGCTGTTGAATGGGAGTCGGCACGTTGGTGACCACGTGGAGTCTTTAATACCGACAAGAATTAACATTGCTCTCTGTTGGGGGTTTATTTGTATTTGTTTCGGTAATTATTGTATGACCGCATGGTTATGGCTTTTTGACTTTAAATTTTCTTAATTCTTTAATATGATATCTTACTATATCTAAGTAACAATAATTTACAATTACAATACGTTAATGTGCTATTCTCTTAGGAACAATTCATATCGCACAGAAATCATTTATAACCGTTAGGTAAAAATGTGTTTTTTAATATATTTTTAACACGCTGTGACCGAAACTGATATAAAGTGTGTGTGGTATCCAGTGCCGTTTCTGTGTCTGATGTCACTTCGTTCAGAAAGAGAAATTGCCACCCCCACAAAGGTTCATAAATTTTGGAAGAGCAAAAATAAGGTCTTCACTTTTCAGGCAGCATTTGAAAAGTGAAGGTTGAGTGGTTCAATAATTTCCAAAAAAGGGTCTTTCTTTGCCAAAATTCGCAAATATAGCCTTTATTTCCCAAAATGCCGCCACCAAAATTTGTGCCGCCCCGTGCGAGTACATCCCCGCCAGAAACGGTCCTGGGGGTAAAGCTAGCTAAAACACTCCCCTGTCTAGCGCCTAATACTCCCCTGTCTGGCGCCTATTTTTTCATAGCGCTCTAGGCTGTAGCCAAGTCAGCCTAATGGATAATATGGCCCTGGATAAAGTATGGCGTTGCAACATATTTTACCCAAAAAGGTTTTTTGCCTTTGTTATGGCTCTTTTAGTAATAAAAGTACAAGAAGTGTTGCGAGCTTTTTGTAAACTCTTTTTAAAAACATTGTTGTTCTATCGACAAATCAGAACTGACCAAATGCTGGTTTTGGTGGAGAAAGCACAGTTTTTCTGCAGTTCGGAATCTGTTAGTCCAAGAACTAAAGGCAGCGTCGTTTCGGTTAACTGGAATAGTGTGTGGCTTGAGACAGTTAAAACCTTGAGTTCAGTTTGTAGAGTCCTAGCAAAGTCGGTCTATATAGGGTCGCGACATTCGGCCATATTGCTTTGATGTGTTATGACGTCACATCTCCCATTTTTCGGCCATGTTGTTCAGTGCCGGAGATATTAAGTTTATTGTATTAGTAGAACAACCGTTTACACAACAGTTTTTATTTATTAATAAGTTGTAAATTTTTTTACTTTAAATAAAAAACATTTGGAATTACATCTTTTAACAAATATCACTTCCAAAACAATGCAAAATGAAATGCGCAAATTCTACACACCACTGGATTGATCATCAGCTTTGATTTTACCCAGTCTTGCCAACTTTTCTCCGTGGAGTGCTCTTCCTTGCATCCCTGACCTTGAACCGCCTAAAAGTTGAGGATATGTCGCAACCTTATAAATATAAACTAACTTTGGAGTCCTAAAACTCCAGGCAAACTGTATGTGAATGGGTATAGTGTTTTTTTTTGGAGGATAAACGATGATAAAGGTACGGCGGCGTGACAAAATCAGCCTTATATTACAATAATTTAAAGCTGCAAAAGAAACACACTCTAAAACTGCTTTCATTGCACCATGCCGCTCATATTGCCCATCACAGCTCCAAAATTAAACCTAAAGCGACAACATGGGGACGCCCGTGACACCACCGCAAAAGATATTTTGTATTCTTGCTGCTACGCCTACCTTTGTAGCTGCCTTTTGCTGTTACTATTACTATAGCAATTAGTGTATGCAGTAGAAGTTTATTGCTTGAAATACAGTTGTTTGGGGTCGCATGTTGTTATTTGCGGTATAAAAATGACATGTATGTCAAGTCAAGGAATATTTAAGTTAAAACAAACTTAAAGAGAATAATTGACGACATGAAGAAAGTAATAAGAATAATGACAATAATAATTATGACTAGAGTGGTAATAGAAGTTAATTTGAAAATCAAGAAGAGAAAGAATTGGAAGCAGAGAAAACAGTTTATAAACCAACTAAAATTATTCGTTACAATGAAGTACTTTTTAGCACATCTACAACAAAGTGATTTAGCAAAGCAGTGCACAGATGAAACTCTAATCCTTTTTTTTATTTAATTTTGTATCTTTCTAAACCTAAAGGGACAGTACGTAATGCAAAAATTAAGTAGAAAGCTTGGTCACTTTATTATAACGAAAATATGTAATGCAAAATTGTTACTTTTACAGACGAAATAATACGGGGAAATAGAACACACTTTTTAAAAGAAAAATGTACAAATTAACGGATTTACCGAAATTGAGAAACTTTATGCTTTACTGCGAACAAGTAATACTTTAAAGAATAATTATGAGAATCTAGAAAAGACGTGCAAAAATGGAATATTTTTTATAAAAATTAATTTGTAAGATTACAAAATACCAAGAAAAAAAAAAGAAAATAAGTTTCTTGCTGTTCGAACTTTACCAATAATTCTTCATGGGGTCATATGCGACCCCAAGTTGTGATTTATGTATGAACAATTTTATATTGTCATGTAAAGATTAAAAAGGGTCGGTGACCAAGCAACGAGGACCAGATTTGACAACTTTTCGACAGTATATATGCATATTCGCGTTTAAAGCAGCGACATTTGTATAGTGTAGTGTAAGTGTGTGGCTTACGATGGTGTCCAAAAAAAATGTTACCTAATGTTATTTAATAATTAATAATGGACAATTTTACTAATGAAAAAGATGCAATGTTATTTTATTATTAGAATCGTCAACGTCGAATAAAAAGAAACAAAGACCCTGGGCACATCTATTTTGTTTTTGCTTTTTTGTTTAAAAAACTTTCTCGGTTACATACGATCATGCAAAGCTGTCACATTTACATAAAACGCCAATGCTAGAGCGCAAATATGGTCGTGTTATAATAAAATACATTGGCATTTTTATGCAAATGTGGCAGTTTTGCATGACCGTCTGTACCTTGGTTAAGACACATGTAAATAAAAAGAAAAGGTGCTGTTACGGCAAAAACCTTTTTAGTGTTTGGAATGAGAAAGTATTATTTTTGTTAGTCAGTTATTGTAATCTTTTGTAGCCTAATACAATAAAGTTTGTTAAATAAAAAAACGTTTTACAATAATAACGCTAAACATGATCTTCATAGTGGGATTGGGATTGCATAGATTTAATGAGTGTGATTTTTTCCTTATAATGACATATGTGTAAGCTTTCAATTATTTACTCAGAAAGTGAAAGCACTGCATTTGGTTCTTGAGACTGATAAGGTTTACCATCAAATTTATCAGTTGATTCATCTGTACAATCGTCTGAAGTTTCAGAAACAGGAAATAAGTTGGCATTTCCATCGGTATTTCTTTGCTCTTTTAATATCCCACTTAATAGTGTTGTTGCAAAATATGTATCTAAAAATACCCTCTTAATTCAAATTTTCTCATAAAAACCGTAAACCATTACCTTCCTTGGCTTTATAATAATCTGATTCATCTAAAACCACAGTATAAAGGTCTCCACTTGTGGGATCTGTAATATCTAATTCCATTTTAAACAAATAATAATTTTAAAGATCTATCCTTAACCTTAATAAACAAACTTTTGACGTTTGGAGCACAGAAACACCTAAAGGGGGCTGGTGCATGAGGTGCATGAGAGGCAAGGGGAAAGAAAAACGAAGCAGTTAAGGTGCATAACACTTTCCGTCACTGAAACGCCATAAAGTAGAACGAAATGGTCCTGAGCTACTCGGGAGCGCTCTATTTGCGTCACTGGAAAGCCCCTCAGGCTCAGACGAACAAACAGTCTAAGCCCTCAGGTCTATGTAAACAACGACGCCATGATAAAATGTATGTTTTAGCGGTTACTTAAGTAAGTATTTCTAACCTTGAATTCGACAGGAATACGTCTGACGTATGTGACCTTCAATAACGTAGCAAAAATATTTTTTTAAGTAAGATATCCGGCATACTTAGCAGCGGCAAGGGGGCGTTATCATTCTTGGCTGAGCTGAGTTCCCATTTTAAAAAGGAACGATCATCTGAACAGCCGACTTAAAATTAGCTAAGATTTGATGTAAAAGGAAAGGAACTATTATTACAGAAATAAAGAAGGATTTACTTCTAACGTATGAGCATTTGCTTACAAGTGCGATTACTTACTTATAGAAAACTTCTGCTGCAATTCAGGAGCTCCAATTTTCTGTACGTAAATACTCGCAATTGTAAGCAAATGCTTATACGTTTGAAGTAAACCCTTCTCTATTTACAGTATTGCTTTCTCTATTAGCAGAGCGTTGTACCTTACTATCAATAATTAAACTATTTTAGTGTCGTAGAACTGGTACGATTTTAGTCCCGAAATCCCTATCTTTTAACGCACTGGTGCATCGGTCCCGCTTTGATGTTGCTTTAGACTAAATACCTTTTTACTTAGCTGAAATTGTATAACCAGAGTTGGGTCGTATTCGAATACTCAGTATTCTGAATAGTGTGGAATTCGGTATTCGGCAGAATACTATTTTGCTCAGTATTCGATATTCTGTATTCGAATACTTTAGAAATATTCGACGAATATTTTTTTGAGTATTTGAATACCGGCGTTCCGAGTATTCGAATACCAAAAAGTGTAAGTAGTATCCGAATACCAAAATTGTCATGATTTGAATAACAAAAGAAAAGGAAAATAGGAAACAAATGAGGTGAGGACCTTTTTTTTTTGTTCTTCGATTTTGTCATAGGTTTTGTTTAGTAGTTTTGGAATCTTTTCGGTTCCAGTATTCGAATACTTTTTTCTTGCAAGTATTCAAATATTCGGTAATCGAATACTTTCTTTTTCGGTATTCGTATTCGAATACCGATTTTCAATATTCTGCCCAACTCTGTGTGTAACGTTTAAAAATATTAAAAGACGTTCCTACGAACAAAATGGTTTTTAGTTGTAAAAGGATTGGGATATTATTTAAATAAACTAACAATAATAAAACCTATCGTCGCTTTATTTGTAATCATTTGTAATAGTCGTCCAAGATCAAGTTGCATGGGCGTAGCCAGGTACTGGCAGGGGCGGCCGCTGCCCCCGCCTCCCTAGCCATAAACAAAATTATTAATTATTTTGTAGATGTTAAATTTATACCTAAATTTAAGGACACTGCAACGATTAACACATTAAAAATATACAGAGTGTTTCCTAATTGCGGTAAAAATATTAAAGGAATATAGCATATTTTATGAAAAAAAGTTCGTATGAACATACGTCCGGAAATGCATTGTTTCCAAGATATAGGGTATTAAATTTTAAAAAAATGTAATTTTATTAATATTCTAAATATCTCTTAACCAATTTTAATAAAACTTGATAGTGTTGTAGTATAAAAGGGCTTGTATGACACTCGCGTATTTTTTATGTTTTATTTAAATAAGCCGTATATTAATAAAGCTTTTTTTTGTTTCTTGTGTAGTTTTAAAATTCCTGGATCACCCAAGAAACATAGAGCAAATTTTAGAAACACTTTATTAAGTACTTTTTTCTTTTAGATGTTATTATTGTTTAGTTCTGCAATTAAAGGGTTTTTTTTCAAAAACAGCCAATGTCAAGTTTTCAATAAGGTCGAAATATTAAAAACAAAACTTTGTAAACCTATATGGCTAACACTATATATTTTTTTGTAATATGTTCGTAAATATACCTGTATTTTGCGCATTTAAGAATATATTTAAAGGTTCTATAAGCATTAGTTTTTTTTTAATTAGGAAAAAAACTTGACATTACCACTATGTTAGATATGACATTGGTTGTTTTTGCAAAAAAACCTTTAATTGTTGGTATTGCTACACGATTTTAAGAAAATATTATAAAAATTATTTTTCCCGGGTTTTTGTGCCTTACTAGGTCCTGCTAAAGATGCCAGTAGTAAGTAAATTTAATTTAATTAAAGCTACATAGGCTCCTTACTGCTATAAATGCCAACGTTTATTAAAATCGCACTACAAGTAGTTAATATATTAATAAAAGTTTTCCACCCTGTGACTTGGAAATGCACCTTATTTTTTTTACCGCAATGAGGAAACTCCCTGTATAATAAATATACATTGTGTACACGGATGGATATTTTTATTATTTCGAAAAAAGTTATTCTTCATAAAAATTTTACCAAAAATCGCCAGAGAATATACAGGGTGGTTTAAAATCGCAAAAATATTGCTTTGAAAAATAAAGTGAACCAAAAAACAGATTTTTGAAGCTACCCAAATAAAAGCATAAGGAAGTAATCAAAAAGTTAGTTGAGGCGCGCTTGTGGCTGCTCCGGTTGTCTCGGCAGCGTCGATCTCCGGAGTTAAGCAGAGAAGTGCGCGCCCATAACTTGGATGGGTGACCGGCGGGTTTTGGGCAACGGCACGCGGTGTTCTGCTCGGGGGTGAACAAACGGACCGAGCAACAACCATCCAAGTTATGGAATGAATTGTGTGTGAATGGGAAGGAGTAGGGGTCAAGGTACAATAAGCCTTCAGGCTGCAGTGCACCACCTAGGGGGGCGGTCGTCGGGCCTGGGTGGGATGACCCCGAAAGGGCGAAAAAAATCAAAAAGTTTAATATTTTTTTATTGGTTATGGTTTCTAGGGAAAATTAAGGTTACCGTTTAGAAAAAAAAAAACAAAATTTGTACAATCCAGTAAGGAAAAAATGTTTTTTTTTTAAATAAAAGCGTAAAAATATCGTCTTACTATTTAAAAATTGCGAAAATAGCGGTCATTTTCGGGTTACCAATGCAAATGTGTGTCAAACATCGACATACCAAATTTATTTTTCTATCTTAAAACGTCAAAAAACTATTTGGGAAAACCACACACCCGGTACATTATCAGTTTTTCACTGCCTGGCACCCCCTAAACAAAATCCTGGCTACGCCCATGTCAAGTTGTTCTTTTTTTTTTTTCGTTTTTTTTTGTTGGCCATATAAACTGCCCGCAATGTTTCTACTTTTTTTATTTCTTTTAAAACATTTTTGAGTTGGATAACAATAAAAATTTTAAAATAGATTTGGCGTACCTTATTGAAAAATAATTTAAAATTATTCTTTTAACAACAATTAATTAATTGATTGTGAATTTCAAAGAAACTGTCTTTGGTTACTAACTTTTTGTTTTTCCTTTCTCTATAGACCCATTAGGGGTAAAAACGCATTTAATAGATAAAAAACAAAAAACTGGACTTTTACCTAATACAAAAAAAGTCTTTTAAATTAATGAAAGGTTAGCACGAAGGTGTAGCCGACATAATACAATAATTATGTGATTATTTTTAGAATAAAAGGTATTGCTCTTTAATAGTAAAATCAACTTGTTATTAAAGGTCTGAACATTACGATCAATAAGTAATTTATGTTTTACCCATCTATTATTGATCTGTAATACCTTAGAAACGGAATATGTTATGATAGCAATAATACCTGCTATCACACCTAGGGCATTATAAGCGGGCATTATGATAATGCCCGCTTATAATGCCCTAATGCGCTAATATGGAAATTTAATTGCTTATCCAATTTTATTTTTCTCACAATAAAGATCAAGTTTATACAAAAAATAATGTTTCTTTGAACAGTACTAAAAATTAAACTTTATTTCCAAAATAAAAATTACAATTTTGAAATGTCCCGGAAAATGTAGCTGATCCCACTATAGAATGGTCGGTGTTTTTTGTGATGGTAGCAGCGGTGGTAGCACTAACGCTATTTTGTATAGAAGAACATTCCATTAATACATTTTAATATTTGTTCTCCTTCCAAAACTTTAGACTTCTTCGGGACGTAACCTTTCGACTTAACTTTTAAAAAAGATATGAGACGATGGTATTGCGAAATGTCTATATTTTCATAGACCATCAACGTAGACCTTAGGGTTGAATACTTGGTCCAGAGAGAGTTAGTTAAACATATGTATTAAAATAAAATCAATAACTTACCAGTTCCTGAAAATATGTCATTAAAACGGATTCGGTTATTTGAAGAATTGCGTTCGCATCTTTCCAAATACCAAATATGCCATACTCCCGATCATACTGTTGCCTTGATTTAACTGGCAAAAGATTTTCGGTCGCTTTTATGGCCTTTTCTCTTATATTTTGGGGATTTCTTCCATTTTGAGCAAATCGTTAAATAAAAATGCCAACTGACTAGCTGATAGAAACATCAAAGTCAAACTTAACACCAGTCATTATCTACTTACGTATACAGGTACAGGTGCAACTTATTTTTTATATTGCGAATAAATAATGTAATTAGTCATTGAAAAACTCTTTTTGGGTAAAACATAGAGCATTGTATGCACCACGGGCTTTACTGGACTATAATGCCCTGAAGGTCGAAATAGCCCGAGGGCTAGATTTCGACCCGATAGTCCTAGTAACGCCCTTGATACATAAATAGCTATAAAAGTTGTATGTATGTATCTTTTTTGTTGTTTTTGTTTGCAATAAATTGCCCAGGCCAAATTTTTAAAATTTATTTTTTCTAGCTGCTACGATAACTAGCTAACACCACATTTTACGTAAAAAGTTCAAATGTGCTTAAATATCTCTAAAACCGTTTGGGATGCGTTTACAAATTTCGGTATTTAAAGGTTTCCGAGCAAGTAGATTTAAACAGTGATTTGGTCATTTTTGTCAAATTTTCTTGGTTTGCGCTACACGTATTTTAATGTAACATGTAACTTAATTGGGCTAAAAGTTCATTTAAGATTGCCATATTAAAGATATTTAATTAGCCTTTGTTTTAAGGCAAAATATCTTCTAACTAGCTCAATGTCTGTCGGGGCACGTGGGTCGTGGATTGAGTAACCTAAACATTCCTTTAACTCCTGTATCAGTACCAGAAATTAATAAGTTGATAATTTGTTAGCCCTTCCTATTATAATTTACCACTAAAAAGGTACTTATATATGGGCGCCACCTAAAGCTAATAATAGTGATGGTAAACTACAGAAGGTAAGTTTCTCTAGGTGAACTAAAACAAAACAAACAGATTCCAACACAAAATAAAAAAGACAACGTATAAAATATGCGTGTTCTTTATTTAAGAAGAACTTTCACTTGATTTCAAAAAATGGGTGTTAGTAAAAAGAAAACATAAAATACTCTAGCGCTTAACGTTTGCAAACATTATTACATCGCTTTAACAAATATAACCAATTCAAAATTAAAAATTTAAGTATCTAAATTGATGTTAATTTACTAGTTTGATTTTGTTCAGGATGCAATATGTTGTTTTTGACGAAACGATATTAAACGGTGCACTTTTAAACGTTTTAAATATGTGTAGTCAACTTATCTGAAATCCTCTTTAAAAGGTCCACTAGATGTTTGAGTGGGATTCTCACACTGGTTACAGGCTGGGGCCTACAACTCCGGATTCAGACAAGTGGCATTCACTGGTCGTAGATCATAAAAGTGTTGATTTTGTGTGCAAGGTTTATGGCATGCCTCAAGCAGGCAACTTAAATCTGGCTTCCTTAAGCGTAGGGAACAGAACAGAACAGAAGGATGAAACCGGGCTTATCTAAAACAAGATCAAATTATTAAAACCAATTCAAAGACAACGTGTTTTTGAGGTTAGGTTTCGACATTACAAGAAAAAGGTGAATTATGCAAAAATACTAACGCAAAATATAAGTATAGAAAAAGACATACCTTTTAGGCTAAAGATGGACAAGGATTCGTGATTTTGATTTTTAACAGAGATAATTCAAAATTAATATCAAATCACAAAATTGCCTTCTAATTCGTAGCTCGGTCTGTCAGAAAGTGTCATTTGAAATCTGTAAATGCCCGACCAAAAATTTGACCTTTGTCGAACCACTTAGGCGAATTTCGGCGTGTCGACTCCGAGATGTACTCGAAATCCGACGGCTACCAACCCAAAGAATTAAAAAGACATGTGAAATGCCGCTGCTTCCCTCAAAACCATGCACTCGAGAAAGGTTCATATATCACAAAAATATTAACCGGTACAAAAATCTCATTTGTAAAAGTAAAATCGGGTTACTTTTACAGAGTACACCCTTACTCTAATGAAACGCTTGTCATGCTCACGGGAGGTTCTAGGTCACAGGAACCTTTTAGCTTATTTTGCGATAATTAAGTCACTGCGCACTAGACGGCGCTAGGGGTACCAATTTTATCCGTTCTATTTATAATTGAAATAAGGTAAATTAAACCATGTCAAATTTCGACAGGTTTATAATTAGAAAAATGAACATAAAACAACAAAACAAAATAAAACGAATCGCATCAATGATACGTGAAACGCGCCACGTAAAGGAAATACCGCTTATATAAATTTACCACATCATCATCATTATTATCAATCAGCCTGTCTGGGTTTACTGTTGAACATAGGCCTTCCGTAGTCTAGTCCATTGCTGTTGATCTTGTGTTGTACACATCCAGTTGTGTGCTATTCGCTTAATGTCATCTGTCCATCGTGTAGGTGGACGACCTTAGCTTCTTAAGTGCTAAGCTGTGCTAAGCTGTCGTGGTCTCCATTCAAGAATCAGTCTGTTGTTCTTGCCACATGTCCAGCCCAGTTCCACTTTAGCTTTGTAATTCGCTCAATTGCGTCAGTCACTCCAGACAGTTTGCAAAGTCTCGTATTCGAGACTCTGTCTCTTAGGGGTGTACATAAATTACGTGAGGTGTTTTTTCCATATTTTGGCCCCCTCCTCCTTTGGTGAGATTGGGTAAGATTTTCTTTAACCCCCTCCTCCCCTATCTAATCTCACGTAAGATTTATGATGGGAATGCAAAACTGTTAATTTCTAAAATTGATTTTATCCATAGAAAAAAATTGGTCTTTCATCCAAAAAAGCAACACAATATATCACATTTGCCCAGGGGGAGGTCTGTCCCAAAATTTATTTTTTCCCTTTTCTACCTACAAAAATTACGTGACATTTTCACAGACCCCCTCTTCCCCCATCGTGCAATTTGGTGAGATTTTCTCGACCCCCTTCCCCCTAAAATGGCTTACATAATTTATGGACACCGCTAAAGATATACCTAAATTGGCTTTTTTCATGGATCTCTGTGCAACTTGAATTTAATTTACGACCTTCTTAGTTAGTGTAAATGTTTCCGCTCCGTAAGTTAGCACAGGAAGAACACACTGGTTAAAAACCTTCCTTTTTAAACAGTTTGGAATCATTGACTTTAGGATGTTGCTAAGTCTTCCAAAGGCTGTCCAACTAAGACCAATTCTTCTTTCCAGTTCGCAAGTTTAATTGTTTCTGTCGATTAGAATTTCGTGCCCTAGGTATTTATACGAGCTTACCTGTTCATTCAACTTGATTACTACCTAGAGATATTTGGTCACTGAACACCAAGTTGGTCATAAATTGAGTTTAACTGAAGTTAGTTTTTAAACCAACTGTTCTAGATGCAGCATTAGGTCTGTTCAGCATTTCTCTTGCTTCCTCTATTTTGTCTGTTATAAGCACAATGTCATCTGCAAATTTTCGGTGGCTGAGCATCTGGCCATTTATGTATAACCCATATTTTCAAAATCGACCCGTTTGAGCCATGTTTTCCAAGAGCGTTGTAAAGAGCTTGGGAGATATCATAACAAATAAAGCCTTCTATTAGCTACCCCCTGTACCATCGTACATCGTATCCAAATAATGCATGTGTTGCACGATACAAGCTGTGTGCAATATTTTGGGCAAGTCTTGCAGCAGTATTTATGGCTTGGTAGGGGAAGATAAGTAAAGATTTTTATTTTTTAAGGGCACAAAATTCTTTGTTTACAATGTCGCAAAAATCGCTAAGCTACAAAAAATAACTTTCTCTTTCTGGAATACTTAACATATCCACTTCTTTAATTTACTTTGCGTCTCTTCCCTTGTATTATTTAGTTTAAACTACTACCTAACAATTTAAAAGCATCTGGCAAGCTTGAGTCTGCACTGTAACGTGGTATAGCCGGTACAAATTTCTTTGTTTACAATGTCGCAAAAATCGCTACGCTACAAATAATAACTTTCTCTTTCTGGAATACTTAACATGTCCACTTCTTTAATTTACTTTGCGTCTCTTCCCTTGTATTATTTAGTTTAAACTACTACCACCTACTACCTAACTATTTAAAAGCATCTGGCAATCTTGAGCCCGCACTGTAACGTGGTATAGCCGGTAGTAAGAAAAATTACAGTCAAGTCGACATAAAATTTGAACAAAAAAATTGGTTTTTATAGAAAAAGAAAAAAAAGAATAAAATAAATATTATTGAAAGGAACCAGAAAGTCATGTAAATTTGTGCAGTTTAAATTTTATAAACTTGCTGCAAAATGTGGCTTATCGTTCTAAAAATAACAATCTGGACAAAGCATGACAAAGCCATCTACCAATCCCCAAGACCACTAACCCTTTATATTTTCTTTACCCCACGGTATAGCTTTTGACAAACTAAAGAGAGAACCAAAGTTAGACTACAGTAAAAAGCACCGGAACCGGTTATTTGATTGTTTGGAAGCGCCACAGACGGTCATGCCAAACGTACATTGGGGTCATGGTTAGTTCCGCTTGGTTATTTTTTTTCTTAATAAAGCAAAAATAATGTTTATTTAACCAAGAAGAACTAACTATAACCACCCCTATGTGACAGGTTTATTTACCGGTCCCGGTGCTTTTTCCTGTAGTGTACCAAAGTTGACGTGACGTCACTATTTTGTTATCCAAAATTAGTTAGTAGATATTTAACCCAACGTCGTGGGGTACCGAATCTAAATCGCTTATAATCTAGCGACATGTACAATAGGCAACCTTCAATACATTCTGCTTGTTTAATGGTTGTCAACTTGCCCAAAATATGTATCTCTAAAGACAATTATAGTTTCAATGGTCTTTGGTATCTTATATATTTTGTTTTTATAGAAAAAAACCGAAATAAAACATAAAAAAGTAGTAAAGAGGCGTCTTACTAACCAGAGGTTTATTCTGCAAAAAAAGTATATAAAAAAATGTTCTATCTTGCTTCGTTAGAAAGATATTGAACTTCAAAGTTAAAATTAAAAAATACCTTATTTAAATCGATATCTTATTGGCAGCTTATATGTAATTAAAAATTCAATTTTTTAAGAAAATTATTATAATATGGTAAAATTATTAAAAACAGTCTTAATTTGTTTTATTAAGCCTAAGAGGCTCAAAAACACCATTTTTAAAAAGTTAACTACATTTTAAAATTTAAAAAAAAGATTTTTTTATTATCTTCATTATAAATGCTGGTCTGTCTAGATTTAAAATGCGATTTAATGAAAAACAATCCAAAATTTTCAAATAGGGTATACTTTTTTGTAGAAAAAAGATAAAAAATAAAACGCTTACTGAACAGCCGCTTACCTATGAAAAGAAGCCTTAGTACCGGGTTATTTAGTTGCCCAAATATTATTGGTACTGTGGCAATAGTTCAAAAGTTATATTTGAAATAGGTTTTTTAATTCTAACTTTAAAGGTCAATATCTTCCTAACGAAGCGAGATAGAACTTTATTTTATGTGAAGTACTAACATTATTTTGGCTCACTCTATCACACTTATCATTTTTGACCTCACCTTTTCGGACACCCTGTCCTGTAAGAACCTAAAAAATGTACTATGGAGATAAGGAAAAGTCGACTTGATATTCAAGACGTAAAATTACCCCAGGGTCCTTATTCTCTCGAAAAGCTTAAAGAGGTATTCTTAAACGCAAACGACTGCTCCCATCACGCAACTGTAAGGAAAACAGCCCGGAAAGTGAACAATCATTTTGATTGGAGAGAAACTTCGTGTCGGCACGGTTATGGTCTAACCGCTTTAAAATAACAAAAACCACATCAAAAAGTAATAAACTTGGCAGGAAGGAGATTATCTGCCTTTTCATATTAGCGGAATACGGAAATACGGGCGACGGATCAACGGTATCGAAGTGTATGGAGTCTTATGAGACCTTTCATACGTAGAAAACGCGGAAAGTCGGCAAACTCAAAGGATTCGTATAATTTTTTTATCACTCTGCCCGTCGAAACCAGCTTAGTGTGAAAAGGCGCTTAGGCTTCAAGAAACAAACCGTTAACTTTTTAAAAACAGCTGGTCTACTTTTATAGTTGGCTCCCAGAAGAGATTTAAAATTTATATTATTTAAATTTGTAAATGTAGGTGTAAATTTTTAGCAAAATGTTTGTTTCAAATTTACTTATTTCTTCATATAATTCGAACTTGTAACTTTCTTAATAACTCTAATTAAACTAAAAAGACCTAATTTATTTACCAGGTTTTTAGCTGTTCTTTAACTGGAATTATAGACATGCGATCTTTCCAGAAGCAATAAGAATTATCACGAAAGTAAAAAACGTTTTAGTATTTTTTCAGTTTAGTTGGTTTGAAGTGGTATACGTGACCTGTTAGCAAAGTAACAATTACAGGTAAAAAATAATTTAGTTTTTTTTTAATTAGAATATATTTAAATTATGCAGAGAGACTACTGTATTATTAGTATTTTTGTAATAATAACAATTTTCTAAAATACGATACGCAGCCACTTAAAAAGAACTACGATTTGGGCTTGTTATGAGAAAAACTTATATTAATTTCATCATTTTTCTTTAAATAATTAACTTTAAACATATCAATGCAGCTTATTAAAGGGGTTATTTTTCGTATTACAATTCGTATTAAAGGCTTTTGTTTAAAAGAAATACTGGTAACATATACAGGGTGTCTCTAAGAGGTCTGTACATATTCTACCACAAAGTGCTACGACCAAAATACAACGATCTAACGTAATTTACCTTAGTCAAAGTTATTTATTATAGGACATCTTTCCACAATATTCAGTATTTAAAGGTTTTTAAAGTGGGGTGAGAAATAGAAATATGTTAATTTTTTATCGTAAATGTAGAGGATCCACCTGCAGGCCTTCGTTTAGGTTTAAAGTGTCATAACTTTTTCGTTCCCGGTATATTATAATTTTAGTAAAGAATTTTTATTTTTTTATATTTTTTGCATAAAATAGATATATTTAATAAATATCGGGGCAAGTATTTAGGTTTTTTTGTATCCTTTTCCATTTCGCTTATACCCTATAATCACGACACAAAAAAGACAACCCTGTATGTACAGTATTCAAGCCAAAGACGTAGCGGTTTCTGAGATTCCTGTACTTATAAAAGAAATTACAATATTACCAAATAGTTCTAGGTTGTATACTTGGATGCAGTTAGTGAAAATATCCAGGGTGTTATAGAATGTGGCATATTTTAAGGGCAAATTTTAAATCCAAAAATATAAAAACAACTTCATATAAACATGGGCCTGGAAATGCATTGATTGTTAGATACAAGGTAATAAAACTTTTTAATCGGTTTTTTATTATTATTTTTAATATTTGTCATCCGATTTTAACAAAATTCGGCAGTGTTTTTTGTTCGTTAAAAAAAATTACTTAAATAAAATTTAATTTTCCTAATGTAGTAGCGTCTCAAGCCGTACCTCTTCTTTATTTTTTATTTGGATAAAGCAAAAAACATTTTTGAGTTTTTTTCTTTGGACATTCCACGAAGGCTAAAATCCCAAATACTAACGTACCGTGGAGGTCTTAAGCGAGGTAAGAGGGGTTTGTTGACACGGAACTTAGATACTTGAAGATTTGGGGAGAAGGAAAGAACTCCGCGGGCAGCAGGTTCCACATTCTAGAAACTCTAGGGATAAAAAACGAACAAAGTGGAAAGTTCGGGGCCCGTCCAGTTGGACCGTATAGGGATGCATACGCGTCGCACCACAAGTTTTTTTGCTGGAAACCGTGAGTGAATGAATTATACTGAAAAAATTTTTAGAGCAGAAGCCATAGAAGTACCTATAAAAAGCAATAAATCCCTAACAGCCAGAGGACAGCCTTTCTGTAAGTGGAGGATCATTATTAAGACGAATAGCTCTTCTTTGTATAAAATCAAGAATGCTTAGAAATGTGGGGGACGCCTTGCCCCAGATATGAAAAGAATATTCCAAGGGAGGTCGGATTTAGGACACATTTTTAGTGTATAAATTAGAAGGAAAAAAATACTTTTCGAAAAAGAAATACAAGATCTCAAAAATCTTGCTGCCGTGGCTATAGATACAATGTGTTTATGCCAGTTAACGTTACTTTCCAATGTGACGCCCACAAGCCGCTTATAAGGATGAGTATTTAATGACTTTTCGCAACAAGGAACATGATTGTGTTTTGGATGTATTAAAATGGACAAGATTTTGGCGCACCAATCCAATATTAAATCAAGATCCTGTGAAAGAGATATCTGCATCGCTCTGCTTTTGGTTTTCTAATCAGGCTTAGAGATGGGTAAGGATATTATCATCTACCTTTTATTCTTGCCTAAATTCTCACCCATTCGGTTCCCGCAAAAAAAAAACGTCAGCTTGTATTCGTCTCAATAATGCACATGTATTTATTCTATGTGTTTTAAGTTACGTGGTTCTAAGGGTGTAAATTATTTGATGGCTAAAAATACAGAGTATGATTCCTTAGCTTATTTTCGAAAGAAAAGTTTATGTAAACATATGTCCTAAACCTCTTAACTTTAAAGATACAAAGTGTAAAAATTAAAAAAAAATATATATTATTTTAAGTATCCTAAATATTCTTTACCCCATTTTGTTTTAATTTTACAATCTTATTAATAAAATTAAAGGGGTAATTTATAACTAACTTAATTACATTTAATAAGTCCAGTGGCGTCTCAAGAGGCAACTGAAGGAATATTTCCAACAAAAAACCGGTACGCTACTGACTGTATAAATGTGTGTACAATTTTTGTGCTTTTCTAAGATTGGGCAAATAAAAATACTGCTTTTAGGTCTCTGCTTTATTTTATTTTTTGTATCTTGTTTAGTTTAGGAGAAAAAAATCACCTATTTGTGAATTTTTAGACCATAAAAGAAGCATTGCGGGATCTTTTTCTTTTAAAAATAAGGATTTCCAATTTTTATTAAGCAATTATATAACAAAAATATTAAATACTTTTTTAAATAGGGGTTATGTCCAATATAAACGTTTTTACTAAAATAGGTGTTTTTGAAATTTTTAGGTTTTTTGAAAATTTTAACATCCTGTATCTCAAAAGTTAAGACGTTTAGGAAATATGTTCATATGAACTTTTCTTCTTAAAATAAGCTAAGGAATCATACCCTGTAATTTTAGCCATCAATTATATTACACTCTGTATTGAGTAAATTTGTCTTTTACTTTTTAGCAATTCTTTTCCCTTAACTGAAAATGTTTATATTGTTTCAGATTATATCTAGGGGTGTGCGAATAATTCGAACTTACGAATAATTCGTATCAAATCGAATATCAGTATTCGATTCGAAATTTATATCGAATCATTCGTAAATTCAAATTATTCGAAAGTTCCCGAATAATTTGAAAATGTCGAATAATTCGAATTATTACGAATTATTGTAGTAATCGGGAAATTTCGAGGATATTGAATTTGGGATTTTTTAAAAATATATATTAAAAAGAAAACAAAAATGTTTTAATGTTTTTTTATTATATACAGGATGTTATGTATTTCTGACCAGAATATGTAGGATAGTAAAAGCAGGAATAACAAAAAGTCATTTATGTACTGGGTTACTTAAAGTTTGACTTTTAAAGAAAACAGAAAGGGAGTTTAGTGCTCTGGTAAGTTTTATGTACAGGGTGTTTATGTATATCTGTTCAAAACTTGTAGGGTTACAATTTTTGGTATTATAAATATAACTGGGTTTCTTTAGGCTTTTTTATTATATATGTTTTATACAGTACGGCTAAAAATATAAAAAAGATCTTGTGCTTTTCATATTTTATACTGAGTATTTAAAAAATATGTTACTAGAACTAAATTATACAGGGTTCAGTCAAAACCTGTAAATAAAAACTTTTTTTTATGTACAAGGTTTTTCAAAAATACGTATAAAAAAGCAGAATGTTATAGTGTTTTATGTGTCTTATATACAGGATGTTTATATCTATCTGGCCAACACAAGAGGGGTTAAAATGTTGGGTATACATACATAATACAGTCTATTTAAAAAATTAAAAATATAGTATTTTTCATATATTATACAGGGTGTTTAACAAAACTAATACCGAAATTTAAAAATATTTGATTTTAAATTGAAAACATTATTAGGGAATTTTAGTCTTAATATAATTTTTTATATATGGGGTGTTTTAGAACTTCTGGAAAAAAAATTGTAAATAAAACTCCTGGTATACATATATAGTATGGTATATGTATATAGTAAACAAATAAATAAACACACAGTATTTAAAACTTTAAATTGACCAGGTTTTTGTGCACTATACAGGGTGTAACAAAAATTTGTAAATAAAACAACGTTCTTCTCAACAACAATATGTTTTTAATTAAATATTTAAAAAAAGAGTATTCTGAAATTTTTTAATTCCTATTTACAGGATGTTTAGGTATATCCGGCCAAAAAGTAAGGTTAAAATGTATACCTACATATAAACTTTTTTTGGATTTTTTAAACAATACCCTTAATGCAATGTGTTTAAAATGTTGAAAATGATTGTATTTCGCATATTTATCATACAGGGTATTTCATAAATCTGTTACTAAACTTGAAAAATAATTTATCCTTTGCATTTTGTACAGGGTCTTTTAAAAATTTTATATTAAAATTATAAAAAGAGTATTTTATTTTATATATATTTATATTAAAATAAAAAATTGCGCAATTGTCTTCAGATAATTATTTTTTAATCAAAAATGATATTATGGATCAGTAGAATATTTTGATGCCCGATGTTATGGAATCTCCATTAGATAAAATAAAGAATCCATTAATATTTTGATAATTAGTGAATAGTTCGCATTATTCGTGAATTATTCAAAAATTTTCGAATTATTCGAAATTTTTTAAATTATTTGAATTTTTCGAATTATTCGTCGAATTTCGAATAATTCGAAAATTCAAATTATTTGATTTGAATTTCGCACAGCCCTAATTATATCTAAATGTTAAAATTATAGCTAGAACTATTTAAAATCTGCAACTGCTACTACTAATGGTAACGCAGTTGCAATATTAATTAGTTGGTGTATAATAAATATTTTATTATTTAATTAATTCTAAAATAATTTGGCGCAAATAATACGACCGTTCTTAAAAAGACACTGAATACTCAGCAAGATCAGATCTGGATGACAAACCGCTTATTAGGTATTAGAAACGTCCATCCATGAAAAATATAGCTAGTACTAGAACTTGTAGCTTCCATGAAGATCCAATAAACGCAAAGGAAAATCTTCATTAAAAAACTGTTGCATGTAATATACATCTTTTAATAGTTGTAAATGACCAAAATCACCATTTATCTAGCTAGGCATGACATTGAGCGACATAGAAGAAGATGAAGATATCAAAATTATGTTTTTTTTTTTTAATAGTTAACGATAGTAGTCGAAAATCTATATTAGGTAAAAGAGATATTTCATATGAACCCTATAAAAATAATATAAAAGTTGTTTCGACACTTTATTGAAGTATTTGACAAAAAGTTTATTAGGGATTTTTTAATTAGTTTAAAATATTATGTATTATTATTATTGTTATTTGCGTTAGGTATTTTTTTATGATAGACAATTCCATGACCATTTAATACTGCGATACTTTAGGGCTATCCGAGCACTAGCAACTTTTTGTTGACCGACATAAAAGTTGCTCAACTAAAAGTGGCTTATAAATTAGTGTTTCGGGCACGTGTCTACTAGGGTGTTGCTGTTTTACCATGAATTTCATTAAGACAGCACTAATTATTGCTTCTATTTTGAAAAACAAAAAAGCAAGAAACCAAAAACAGTATTGGGTTAAAATCGCCTTTAAAATAAATCAATATTTAATTTTTTAGTTGTTGTGATTAAAAAGTTGCTAGGGCACGGTATCACATACAAACAAAAACGTTTCATTACTGCAATTTTTTAGTTATCGAGAAAGAGTTGCTAATGCGTGGCTGGCCTAAATGTCCGCGCCTACCCAAGTATATTCATAAGTATTTTTGATTAACCCAATTATATCTTACAGCCAACAAGTTTAGGTTATTTTGTTATTTAAACAAAATTAAAGTTTTAACTAAAAATAATAATAGTTTCTTGGGCCTTAGGAAGAATTACTTAAAAAATAGGTTTCTTGGTTTCTTAGCCTAAAAAGAAACAAAGTGGTATATAAATAGATATTTAAGAAATACTGATATTTCTTAGTGATTTAAACATAATGTTTAATTTAGAAAGGCCAATATTTCTTTAACGCAAAATAATATGTTAAGATACGAGTATTATGTGAATAAAGTCATAATAGGCAATGCAGTTGTTTAATTTTTAAGAACTTATTGGGCTTAAATATTAAATAAATTTAAAAGTTATAAAAAATACAACTAATGATAGTATTTAATAAAATAGTTATTAGTCTAAAACATTTAAGCGAAAAATTTGGATACACATGATTTATTTTTTTATTTTTTTCTATTTTTTGGTGGGCAAAAAGCTATCTAAAAGTAAAATAGCCCATTTAAGTTTGTGGTTAATGTTATATACCTACGAGTATTTATAAAATATTCTTAAAAATAATTTTCCACAGACAAAAAAATTCCTGGATTTTTTGGCTATTCTATTACATGCGAAATACAAATAAAAAATAAATTTTGCACAAAAGTTAATGACCTACATTGTTTTGTGAGAAATATTCTTTTAGATACCGCTTGAGACGCCACTGGAAAAAGTAAATTTAGACAAGTTAAAGCTAAATTAGCCTTTTAGTACTGCAAATAAAACTAACAGATTTTAATAAAATTGGATAAAGAATAGTTATGATATTCATAAAAAATCGAACACCCTGTATCTAGAAGGCAATGAATTTCTGGATCCATGTTTGGAAAACTTTTTTTATATTTTAAATAGGGAAATCCGCCCTTACATTTTCACAACAAAATTCTGTCACACCGTGTATATTTTCTGTTAATTAGGTCTAAAAACCCAAAGAGCTCTACAGAGTAATTTCTTCGTATCCTTACAGAAACCGTTTCCGTGTTTCGCGTTTCGTTTCCTAAACTCATAGGTAAATTAGACCCAATGTGACGATGTCTGCTATCACCCTGTATATTGTTGCAGATTGATAATGGATGCTACAAATCGAGGTTCCCACAAGCCATTTGATCCAGTGAGAAGTAAGGAAGTGCATAAAAGGCAAGGCGACAGTAATACGAAATTCTCTTTAATACAGGAAAGGCAGGAAAAGGACTTACCGTTTAAAGTAGGTTTGTTTAGAAACTAAAATACATCTACCTATTATTGGTAGGTACACAGAGAAACCACAGACTAGTAAACTACTGGTTAAACACAAGTTTTTTAGGTTTCCAATGTTACTAAAACATAGATGACTTTTTTTGTCTTTAAGTAAAAGGAAAATTGGTTTAAGACTTTTTGGCTCCATTATTGTTATCAAAAACAAAAGGACCTTTTTTGCTCTTCAATTTTATTAGAAAGAGGCCACGATAGCTCCACTGCCTAAGATCTCCGATAGTGTTAATCCTGTCCTAATTTTGTATACAGGGTTTGCAAAAACTTGATAAACCTGATTTTTTTCACAACTAAACTACATTTATTTTTTTAGCAAAATAATATTTAAAAAATGTATTTACTTTAAAGTTTATAATCGATAAAGATAAGAATATAATATTTTATTAAACCCTAGAATTTGCCAAAAATGCATTTGTCACATTCTTTTACAGCTGAAAATATGTATTGTATGTGAATTTTTGGGAGAGCAGGTGTTTGTAAAGCAAGTTTTTAGTCTATGCTGCCCTTTTAATTAAGAGGAACGTATTTATTTAAAAGAGCATTTTGAGATATATCGACTTTAAATTTATTATCATACCGTTTAAATATTATTGAAAATAAAATGTCATTTAAATATTTTAAACATAAAAATGATAACCTAAACGCCAAAAATCAAAAGTTTGTTTGCCATAATAACGTTTTAAATGAAAATAAAAAATATAAAAAACAAAAATTAAATATACATCTTACACATTGGTAGCAAATTTTCATTGCTCGGTTTGGTGTAGATACGTCCATTGATCCTAACATTTTCAGTTACTACTATGTAAGTTAAAAATACGAAGAAAATTTCAATTACGTCCATATTTTTAATTGGTAATAATATATTCTTTCTGGTAAAAGGTACGATTTTTAAATTTAACAGACATAAAAGGAAGTTATTGTTCATTGTCTATTAGGTGAAAGTTAGTTTTGAAAGAAAGTGCAGTTTCGCCCCTTTCAATTACCTACCACAGCAATATTTTATTATTAAAAATTAAAATAGTTTTATTTTTGATAACAGCAATATCAATTCCATAATACATTTTGATGTCCCTGTAAAATAAGTAAAGTCATTTAAAGTGCTATTCTAAATAAAAATTTTAAATGACATTTTGCTTAAAAATTAAAAAGGTACTTTACTCCTGAAAAAAATATGCATGTTTTTCAAGTTTTTGCGCACCCTGTATACAAAATTTATACCTATTTTCTATCTGCAAAACATATTTTTTTTAAGAGAAAATGTTTATCAAGAATAATTTTTTCTCTAAAAATTATATTTTTATTACTTTGTCTGTCCCCTTGTAAACCCTTCTATGGACGTATAAAACAAATATAACACGTATTTTAGTCTAGGTCCAAAATTAAAAAAACGCCCACAAAACACACACTACATGCATTTTCTTCAAAAAGTTTATTAGGTAGGAATAATATTTTTTACAATATTCTGCCCTTTTATTCCACCTGTCAGGGGGCCAGACATATTTTAAGGAAGGCCTGGCTTACTCCTGCCCCCTTCCCTAGCGTCGCCACTGCTGTTTTAGGGTTTTTAACACCACAGATATTAAAGTTAATACTTAAATTTGAATACATCAAATTTTGGTATGCATGGGGATCTCTGGTTTTCCAGCGCATTCACCACATACTAAAATCGTCCTTGATTTTGATGCGGATGGAACGATTTATATTTGCGTATTTTCAAAACTGGACTTAATAATGTCTTATTTAAAAGAAAAAAAAATATTTTGTGGCAAGCATATTGGTCAAACGTTTTTACAGTTATTAAAGTTTAAATACGAAATTACTTTTCACACACACTTCCGTTACTCATCGCCGTTTGACGTTTTGGCAAACGGAAACAGAAACGTCAATCTATAAATCCAGCTTTACAATCAGTTTGTGACGTTTCTATAATCCGCTTGGGTGTCACTAACATTTAACTGTTTAAGTTTAAGTTCATTAAGTCAAATTCTCAATATACAGTGTGTCTGCTTAGGTAAAAACAATTTTTGCTTATACAGCGTGTCTACTTAAGTTTGCACCATATGGAAATTTTTTTATTGTTGATTTTACGAAAAATGGTTATTTTTTTATAAAAAGTTTTGCATGGTCCTAAAAAAACCTAAAAAAACAATTATCAGATATTAATTTTTGCAGTAGTATACGAGGTGTGTCAAGAATAATGAATTTTGCTCGGAGAAAAGTACCAATATTCTTTATAATATCGATTTTTTAAAGAAAAGTTGTTAAGAATTAAAAATAAAATTCAAATATGCAAATTTGTTTTTTCTAATTTTTTTATGCGTTAGTATACGAGGTGTGTCAAGAATTATGAATTTTGCTCGGAGAAAAGTACCAATATTCTTTATAATATCGATTTTTTAAAGAAAAGTTGTTAAGAATTAAAAATAAAATTCAAATATGCAAATTTGTTTTTTTATTTTTTTATGCGTTAACAGTGAAAATTTAAGTTTTTACTTTAGCGTATACTTATTTTGAAATATAGTATGTAAAGAAAGCTTAAGAACTGTCAAAACAGCAAAAAGTCGCAGAAACTCATTATCGCAAATTTTTTTTTTTTTTTTTTTTTTTTTTGAAAAAAAATTCGAATAAATATTATTTAAACATAATTTTTTAATCTAAACATCTTTTCTTTATAAAAATTTTTGACATTATAAAAGATAAAGGTACTTTCCTGTTGAGCAAAATTTATATTTTTTGACATACCTGGTATCTCACTGCAAAAAATAAATATTCTGATGGTTGCATTTTGGGTTTAAAACAATGCAGATTTTTTTATAAAGAAAAACGTTTCTTAGTTAAATCAATAATAAAAAAATTCTCCGAATGGTGCGAACTTAAGAAGACACGCTGTATAAAAGGTGCTACATGGTCTAAAACCTAAAATGCAACAGTCAAATAGTAAGCTTTTAGGCTCGTTACCGAGGTTCTCAAAAAATTTAAATTTTTCTTCAGAAGAAAGTCATTTATTTTCGACAAACAGTTCACTGGGCAAAAGGTTAAAGAAGGCCCCTAGTATTATTCAATTTTGATGTATTTAGGTATGCTTAGTTTTCGGTAGATTGTTAGTTTTTATTATTTTAATATTTAATTTTGTATATAGAATATTGCATATAATAATTTTCAAACCTTAAATAAAAACTGAAAATTATTTTTTCTCAAAATCTTCATGAATGGCTTTGAAGGCTTTGGCTGATTGTGCAATTTTCCGGTTATCCGGTGGCCTAATCCGAATCTGGATAATGGTAATAATTTAACTTTTTATATTAATACATATTTATTTTTAAAACTTGCATTTTTAAAAAGTTAAAAAAAACTATTAAAACACACTACCAATCGAATTTAAAATAGCGATTTTAAATTGTTACGGCAGAAAAAAATCTTGTAAATAATTAGGTTTGCATATTTGAAAGATAATTCCTTATAAACATCTATATTGTCATAATAGTACATTGTGTAACATCAAGAAAAGCGATATATTTCCGGACGATGGTAGAGTTTGCTAGACGATGCTTTTTTTTTATCTTTGGACAATCCACGAAGGCTGAAAGCCTAAATAAACGAACCGTGGGTGTCTTAAGCAGGGTAAGAGGAAGTTTGTTAACACGGGACTTAAAAACTTGAAGATTTGGGGGGAAAGAAAGACCTCCGCTGGCATAAGGTTCCACAGTCTAGAAACTCTAGGAATAAAAGAACGAACGAAATGGGAAGTTCGGGGCTGTCCAGTTGGACCGTATAGGGATGCATACGTGCGGCACCACGAGTTTCTCTGTTGGGAGCTGCAAGAGGAGGGACTATACTGGATAATTCGTCGGAGCAGAAGCCGTAAAAGTATCTATAGAAGAGCGATAGATCTCCCACAGCTCGACGATGGGCAAGAGAAGGAAGTCTTTGAGTAAGTAAAGGATTATTAATAAGATGAACAGCCCTTCTTTGAATGGCATCAAGAATGCTGAGGGTTTTAGGGAATGCCATTCCCCAGACATGAAAACAATATTTCAGAGAGGGTCGAATTTGGGAGACATACAAAGTTTATAAATTGGAAGGAGAAAAATACTTTTTGGCTCGGAAAAGAAATCCAGGCTTTTTGAAGCCGCGTTGGCTATAGATACAATGTGTTTATGCCAGTTAAGGTTATTCTTAAATGTGACGCCCACAAGGTTAAATGTGTCCCCGCTCTGCAAAACCTGGCCACTCATAAGCAAAGGGTGAGTGTTTGATGATTTTTTCGCGACAAGGAACATGATTGTGTTTTGGATGCATTAAATTGAACCAGATTTTTGGCGCCCCAATCCAATATCAAATTGAGATCCTGTAAAAGAGATATCTGCATCGCTCTGCGTTTGCTTTCCAAGTCGGGTTGAGAGATTGGTTTGGGAACCTGAAAAGTCGAGTGAAGGCTACTATCGTCAGCATAACTATGAATGGGATTGGTTGTGGAAGAAAGAAGGTCGTTGATGTGAAGAAGAAACAAAGTTGGTGCTAGTACTGAACCCTGAGGCACTCCAGCATTAATTTCGTGAAAGCTTGAAGAGTGGCCATCAACAATGACTGATATACGTCAATTAGAAAGATAACTGGAGAGGCAAGAGCAGTTTAGTTGGAAGACCGTAGGAGGGAAGTTTATTAAGAAGTGCGTCATGCCAGACTTGGTCGAAAGCTTTAGATATATCAAGAGCAACGATCTGGGACTCACCTAGAAACTCAAGAGACTTGTTCCAGTTGTGTGAAACGAAGGAAAGAAGATCTGCTGTAGATCTCTTGTGACGAAATCCGTATTGCCTGTCATGTAAAATTTTATGTTTTTTAAGTACCTAAGAATTTGCAAGTTAATGGATTTCTCCATTACTTTACAAAGCATTGAGAGGAGTGAAATGGGTCTATAGTTGGATGGAAGAAATTTAGATCCTTTCTTGGGAATAGGCTGGACACGTGCATGCCTCCAGCTGTCTGGAAAAATACCCGTGTCATAAGAAATTCGAAAGAGCCTGGTTATAATAGGTGCAAGTTCAGGAGCACATTTTTTTAAAACGATTGCTGGTATTCCATCTAGCCCAGACGATTTTTTGGTGTTAATAGAAGAAAGGATACGCTTAATGTGTTTTACCTTCAAAATAATATTGGGCATTTTGTGAGGAACTGAGGGAATAGTTGGAATTGGATGATTGACAGGTGGATGAAGGGCTGAATTGGCAGCAAATTGTTTAGCAAATAGTTCGGCATTTCCTTTAGATGTAGAAATAATTTCATCTTCCAAAGGTAATGGTGAAAAAGAACTGGTACAGAAATTTCTACTGATGTTTTTGGTAAAGGACCAGAAGAATTTGCTGCCATTTGAGCAAGAAAGTACTTTATTTTTTATACGGTTATCAAAGGAGTCTTTGGCTTCTGAGATTGTTTGGTGATAGTGGTTTTTTGCGTCAATGTTGGCCTGTCGGTTTTCTGGGCTAGGATCCTGTAGAAACTTCTTGTAAGCCTGAACTTTTAAAATACTAGCTTTGTCACATGTTTTAGTGAACCAAGGTTTGTGATTAGAGGGTTTGATGGTTTTTTGGTGTGAGGTACATAGGTTTCAACGCCCAATAGAATTGACTCGGTCAGTTGCTTACAGATTTCGGAAGGATCCTGGAAAGAAAAGCAGATAGTGTCCCAAGGGTACGTGGCGAAAAAGTCCCTAAAGCCATCCCAGTCGGCTGAGTTGTAGTGCCATACGGTGCGTGGTGGCATGGATTGATTTACCTCAGGATGTACAGAGTAAGATACAGTAATCAAGCCATGATCTGAGCGACCTAGAGGGGCAGTAACAGATGCTTCATAAAGTCCAGGGTTAGAAGTAAGAAAAAGATCTAAGGGGTTTGAGCTATAATTTGGCACTCTAGGAAAGTAGGTAGGAGTCATAATAAGGTTGGTAAGAGAATTACTGACTGCGAAAATTTCGGCAGTTCTGCATTGAGGGTCAGTTTTTGAAGAGCCTAGCCAGTCCTTATTATGGACATTAAAATCGCCAAGCACGATTACTTCGGCTATTGGAAACTGAGAAATAATACTGTCGATCTTTGTTGAAAGAAAGTCAAAGAATTCGACATAGGAATTGTCAGATGGAGATCGGTATAAACAACTTTAGCCGATAATCTGGTAATCTTTTTTTTTTAAGAGACAGATGACTTAATGACTTTAGTTTTTTAAATTCTATATTTACAGTTGACTCATTTATACTAAAATTATTATTCCTTTTATATTTCGTAGGTTCAAATTGTCGTAGCACCAGTGGAAGGTTGCGATGGAAGTGCTGAACTCAGAATTATGGGTGGCACAGCTAGTCGAAAATGGAATTCCCGAAGACGTAAGTGCATAAATAACACTTCATATTTATCCCCATAATAGTTAATTAAAAAAATAAACCTCTTTTAATATGTAAATACAGGGCTTCCGTAATGTAACGTAAAACTAGAAACATGTCATTTTTTTTCATGTGACACATTTTTGTGTCAAAATTTACTTTGTCAGAGTTATCCTCTCCCATCACCAACACAAATGTCAAAAAGTTTAAATAGGAAATTAATTTTTTAAATCGATTCACTACTTTCCTAGAAAATTCATCCCAAATACCGGGGTCCGTAGCCGGTGACTCACCTCTATAAATATTCCGACATCTATTTTTTGTTATTCTTTTTGTACTCAAGAGGTCATTTTTTTAAATTAGTAAAGATATGCCACGTGTCTTTATGTAAAAAAAGAAAGTAAAGGTCATTTTCCGCTTAACCGAAAGTTAAAGAAAACAAGTCAATTAAACAATGGTCGAAATGTGATATACCTATGTACAATAAAGAAAGAAATAGGGGTGAACCACTGGCTATGGACCCCGATATTTGGGTTGAATTTTGAAACTAAAGACCATTGAAACCAGGATCTGAATCCCTTTATGATAAAGGATTGCTTGACCCCCTTCCTATTTGAACTTGTGTTAGGGAATGACTTAGGATATTATTTAAAAACGGTAAACAAGTATTTTTTGACAGAAAAAATTATATGAATTTATATTACAAACAATAATTTGAAGACCTTATTTTTTAAAGTATTCCTGGGAGGAAGTGAATACCCCTATTACTCTAACAATAACTTCACCAGTATTCTAGACTCTGAACTGTTGTTATACAGGGTGTCCAAGAAGATATGGGCAATCTCTCGGATTCATAGGAAGCACATAAAAATAATGTGACAAGTTTATATAAAATATTTTTATAAGTCCCTCTTTACAAAGATATGTGCCCTTAAAAGACGCCACTGAAAATCGGCATTTCTTGAATAACTTTCATATCACTATAATGAAATAATTTTTCAATATGATAAATACCAGTTAGTACTCCTTTAAATGGTATCCTTGTAAAACACTTGCTTTCCTTAGTTCGCCCGGGGCGGACTGACCCTTACACAATAGTACTAATTATTTTTACAACATGTATATTGTATAATAAAGAAAGAAAAATATTATTTTTAAATTGCCTAAATTCTAAGCTTTAAAAAAGGTACTTTTGTTCGATATCGATAAACTGTAGTGTTTTTGAGAAAAACAACATTTTGTTTAAAAAGGGTTGTATTTAATAGTTTTGTTTGTCGGTTCGACATAGGCTTCCCTTATTTTATACATTCCCTAGCTTTAATTATTGAAGATAATGGAACCCTTTACAATGCTGCAACAATATTTTTTAATTTCGTAAAAACTAAAACATCTTTTTGTATGAGTTTTTAGTACCATTTCCACCAAAAAACCTATTGTTTTTGGATGTTCCCACTAAACAAAAATTTGTTTTTGTCGAAAACGCTTTAATTTATCGACATCTAACAAAAGCACCTTTTTTTAGCTAACGATTTAAGCTACCTAAAAATACTTATTTTGTTTCTTTAGTCTACAGGGTGTAAAAAAAAGCAACACTATTGTGTAAGGGTAATTCCGCCTTTGGCAAACTAATGATGGCAAATGTTTTACAAGGATACCATTTTAAAGAGTCCTAACAATTTATCATATTAAAAACATATTTTAATATTCCAAGTATTATAAAAGTTATTTAAGAGAAACCGATTTTCAGTGGCGTCCTTTAAGAGGAACTTTGGGAAAGAAAATTAATGGAAACTTGTCACACTTTTTTCATGTGTTCTATATGAATCCAAGAGATTGCTTACATATTCTTGGACACCCTGTATACAAGTGTCAAGAAAATGCCAGTGAAGCAAAAAGAAGGATATGTAAAACCCTCTTAAATGGAAAACCCTGTACAAAATGCAACCACAAATTTTGGCCAAAATACAACGATTTTAAATACGTACTACAATAAAATTGGTTTGACACCATAAACTTCTTAACCAAGTGCGTTAGATCCTGGGGCGTAGCTACCTTTGTATCAGCCGTATCAATAATACGGGCCTGCGGGCTCTAGGGGCCCCCAAATGTGTGTAAGCAAAAATTGGTGGTAGAAAACTGTAAAATTGTCGGTTAAATTATTGGGAAAGTCTGCTGTTTTTAGGCACCTTTTTTGTTTTGGTCATCAAAATTTGTTTTTTGGGCCCCCTATAACTCATTGTGATACAGGGCCCCTCCAAGGCACGCTAGGCCACTGTTAGATCATTGTTGTTTATCCCAAGAAATGTGTGCAAAATGTTAAAAATGTCTTAAAAACGGTGACTTTAGGCGATGTTCACCATGTATGCAAAAGGCTGCAACTGCTGGGGATAAAGGGCTATCACACTATATAAGTCCCTTTATCGTATCGGGACTCCTTTTCAAGTTTTATCGGCACGCATATTTTATTAACTTAGTTTTATTATATATAATGATAATGATATAGTTAAAAATAACTTTAATACCATGAAAAGATTGACGTATGAAGTATCTCACAAACGATCAACTTTTCCTATAAGGTAAATCAAGTTAAATTGTTCCCTTTTGGTCCAAGTAATTTGTGGTAGCACTTTCTATAGACCTTTAAGGAACAAACTGTATATAAATTGTGCATTGTATTTTGCGTTAAACTGGCCTTACCTTTGAGCTTAGTTAATATACTTGCGAAATGCGATTAATGAATTGCGGAACATGTTTTGATTGGTCAATTTCGAACGAAACATTCGAAGTTGCCAATTCGAACACGTTTCGCAATTCGCAAATCGCATTTCGCAAGTATATTATGAACTAAGCTATAAGCATTTTTAAAAATCAATACCGTGTTCTGTAATATTGGTTGCATACTGTTCATTTATTACTACCGTCTAGGTGTGTAAACGACAATGGGACTATTTTGAAAAAACGGGTTTAAATTACAGCATTTCTATTAGAAAACAATAGACGGCGCTCATATCAATCGGGATCAAATGAAACCAAGATGAAACAGTGTTGCTAGATATATCAATATGTAGTGGAATTCATCCCATTTCTTTTCACAGATAATATGACGACTTTTGGATTTATGACTTTTAAAGCGTAATTAAAAAAGCCTAAATCTATTTAAACTATTAAAATGTTACCTGGTTATCACGGGTTTTTTTTTGTTATTTTCGTTTTCTTTTACGTGGGTATTATTTGTATTTGTAAATTTGACATATTTATTCACTAAATAATACACCACAACACATAACATTACTTAAATGGTGTATATTTAAAAGCTTATATGTGTAATTATTAAAAATTTTAAGAATTTCCAAGTTTAAAATGTATTTATTTGTATAAAACATAGTAAATAATCCATTTTACATTTTGAGTACGAAATGTCATTTTGCAACACAGCTTTCATGGGCATCTTTATTAAATTTTAACTTTTCTAAATTTGACGTGTTATGCTAGGTTAACAACGACGTTCGAAAAATTGTCAAAAGACAATATTTTGATGATTATGTGCATTAAAATGGATCTTTTATTGTATTAAATGTGAAATAAAGTAAATACTGCCTTGCTTCAAACTGCTAAATAGGAAATATTTCTAAAAAAGGAGATATCTATTTTTAAAATTCAATCGGTAAGTATTTAACTGGCAAATTATTTAAATATTTTTAAGTAGAACTTGATTTTTTAAATTGAAACTTACTTGACTGATCTCAAAGTTATTTTTACGCCGTTTATTAGCCCAAATTACCGTAAAACTTACGTTTATATTAAATTAGAATTTTTACTCTCTAGTAGATAAGTAGTAATTTAAAATTTGACGTGAAAGTAGGGTAACTTCATAGTTTAGAATTGTACTAGGTATATCCTTGACGGATGCATTACACGTGCCTTCGAGGTTATGCATATTAGAGACAGTCTTGCCACTTGGCTATAAAGTAATAATTACTTTATTTATATTATACAGTGTGTTTTCGGAAGTTCTTACCAATAAGAAAATTTTTATTTAACAACTCGAAAAAAAGTGCCTTCTTCATAAAAAACCTGCTTAATAAGAAAATACATTTTCACAAAAATATTTGTAGGTTAGATGTACAGCGTGGTCTAAAAAACTTGTTTCCAAATTGAAATTTAGAGTATTTTTTAACTAGGGTAGAAAACTTACTAAAAGGGTGATTTCCTATATCATTTTATGAAAAAAGTTTCTGTCCGAGTTGCTTCATTTCTGAAATACAAGGCGTTAATTATTTTTTAAAAGTCGGTATTTTATAAATATCTTAAATACGACACCACATACAAAAAAATGTACAACACTAAAAATTTGTATTTTTATTTGCTTTATAGAAAAAAATATACAAACTACATAAAAAGCCAGTGGCGAACATTTTTCTCTCAATAATATTGGCTGTTGTGCCCACTGAGACGCTACTGGATCCAATAAAGTTAATCTAGGTAAAACTTTACAAGCGCTTCATTTCATTAAACAAATACACCAAAATGTTTCTCTGATTCTAATCTTGAACCCAGTCGATTAAGGGGTATTTAATATATTTATAAAATATCGATTTTTTTTTTAAATTTAACGCCCTGTATTTCAGGCAATGTTTAAAGAATCTTTTCTTCATAAAATCACCCTTTAAAGTTTTGTGCCGTAGCTAGGATATACGGTGTATATTAATTTGGTAACACGAGTTCTTTAAGCCACCCTGTACATCAAACATACAATTATTTTTGTGGAAATGTATTTTCTTATCAAGCAGGACTTTTTTAAAGAGGCATTTTTTTCGTAAAGTAAATAAATAAAAAGTTTCTCATTTGGTAAAAACTTTCGAAGGCACGCTGTATATGTAACTAATTTTCATTTACTTTTTTAGATTACCCAAGTTTTTGCTGGCTAATTACACTACTACCGAATCCTAAAAACCTTTGTTGGAAACTTTTTCTTGAAAAACTCTGTACTGTTAGGTTCATAAATAAAAAATAATATGATTTCCTGAAGTTTAAGAAAAGCGTCCATTGGCGTACCTAATGTAGCACTGTACAATACTTTATTCATAACTTTATTCCTTATCTAACCCCTTGACAATTTTTTAGTACAGGTGAGCGGATCCTAGCTACGTCCTTGCTTAAAAGTAAATTTTATTATTTACTACATTTAAGCAGTGGGCGAGACTTAAATATTTTTTTGTCTAATCGCTACCTGCTAGTGTTCACCGCACTAAAACTCAGTGGAAGGAATCAAGCTTGCACTACGTGTATACTTAGCTTATAAGTTCTACACAAACGTTAAATATTCTTGTTTATTGTTGTATACAAAGCCTTGTGACAATAGCAATTATTTTTTTATATATAAAGTGAACTGTTTAATGGAAGTCAGGGTTTTTTAAAAAGAATCATTTATTTTTCATGTTTAACAAATAAGTATTCGCAACATTGCAAAATTCTATTTTGTATATTTTAACGCAACAAGTCTAACCTTTAGTTTTAAACTCTACTTGTATCTTAAGAGACAAGCAAGATTTTTCGACACTTTATATACAAAAACTAAACAAAAGTTTAACTTCCAAAAATGTAAACGACAATTTAAAAAATTAAAGATAAAGTAAAAAATTCTATTTTTCTTTTTTTTTTTTTTTTTTTTTTTGATTATTAATGACACAGTTCAAAATTCCTATTCCTATTTTTATTATCTAAAATAATTAAGGAATTGTTCTGGTTAGTTCTGGTTCAGGGAAATGAGAGCTGAAGCTAAATTAAAATATTAATACTTTTTTATTCAACCGAAAAATGCATATAATAAAATTAAAATAATGGTGATCTTGGGAATTTGGGCACCCATTACGTAATTCTTTCAAAATATTATATTTTTGTTAAATACAAACTCATTAAAATTGGGTAGTGTTCTCTATAGCGTCGTATTTAAAAATTATTGAATTTTTCCATTTTACTTTTGTACTATTTTTTGTACATATGCAACATAGGCAGCAACTAAGCAACCCCAGAAAGATCCCGATTGACCACAGTACCCTCTAGTGACATATTTAGAACTATAATTTAGACAAAAAATCAAGCCCGTTTTGAAAGCATGTCGATTACACTCCTTCTTCAAGGTCTCCTTACTACCGTCATATATTTTGCTTTATTAGCTTTATTTATTTATTAAAACCTAAGATCCCATCCGCATTTTTTTTTTGTAATTTTTAAAAACTAAGAACTAGTAGAGTCAATGAAGCTGTAAAACAGGCAGTCTTAGAAGATCCTGAATAACAGCTTCGATTTTGATTTAAAAAAATTCTTAGTTTTATTTTTCCATATTATTTAAAATCATAAAACGCTCCAAGAGGGGAAAATAGTTAATTATTTATTTTATTTATACAGGTTGTCCAAAAACTCTTTCAACACACTTTAAGGGGTGACTCCTCATCAAATAATTAGAAATAAGCTTTATATAATTATAATGTTCTAAAAGTTCTACTTTCGAAACTACAGGGTGGTAAAATTTAAGAACACAAATTATTTTTTTATCATAAATTTTATACCAGTTGAGATATTTTGGGGACATTTTAGTCTTCTAAGCATTAATAGTATTTTTCAGTGTACAAGAAAAAATATTTTTCGTCAGTGTCGTCTGTGAGGGATTTACTGTACGCCACTGCATTTTCCCTAAAAAAACATTATCTTGGATTCTTGTTAAGTTTCAAACAAATTTGGTCCTTTGACTTTTTGTTCGATGTATGGTTTTTGCGTAAAAAAATAAAATCATTTCTCAGCATGGTCAAATCGCTATTGCTATTAATTTAGTATGTGGTAGTTATGTTAGAGTAGGTACTTAGTTTGCTTCACCAATCATTAAATGAATTAAAAGTTGAAACATCGATGTATTGACTAATCTTTCGGGTAGGAAATTAATTTTGATTTTAATATACAGGATGGCTATTTGAAAACGAAACAGAGCTAATTTTGGGCACTCTAGGTCATTTAGGAAAAAACGCTTGGACCAATTTTTGATTTTAGAAGGAAATATTTTTTTGCCACCTCCTGAACTACAACCCTCTAGCAGGGGTATGACTTACCCCCAAATCTTAAATGGAAAAACGATTGGAGTAATACCGTATCTTGACGGTCTCTTGACCCTTATTACAACTGCTAAGTTTGAGGTCTCTGGTATTATTTCCGTTAATATGACAGCTTGTCAAAATGTTGATTTTTAATTTTTTAATGTATAATATTAAATTACCTGTAAGAGCAAGCTACTTTTAACCAAGGAGATATGATGAGGGTTGTACGATTTTTAAAATGAGATATTAATCGACGGTGGGACTCACCCCTAAAGTTTAAGGGTGAATCACAACCTCGCCAGAAAGATTAATTGATATGTAATTTAAAAGATCGTTTAACCCTTATTATTTCCTTTGAGTTTAAACAAGCTTGCTCTTATGGATAATTTAATATTTAATAATATACATTAAAATATTTAAAATCAAAATTTTGACAAAAGCTGTCATATCAACGAAAATCATTTCCGAGACTTCAGGCAGTTGTAATGAGGGTCAAGGAACCTTTTAAATTAGGTTTTTCATTTAAAATTTTGGGGGTGAGTCCCACCCCTGCTAGACGGTTGTAGTACAGGGGGTGAATGTGATAAAAAATGTTTCTCCCATAAATTAAAAATTGACGGGTTCGAGCGTTTTTCCTTAAATAACCTAGGGTGCCCAAAATAGGCTCTCAAATGGCAACCATGTATAAAAACTTGATAATATTTGATGTTAAGTTAGGTATTGGCGATATTAATGACTATGCCAAGAAAAGTTTTGTATTTATTTACTCGAAAACCGTACATCAAACATATATATATATATATATATATATATATATATATATATATATATATATATATATATATATATATATATATAACTTACCAGTAAGATTATTAGAATGATTCTTCGAGGTTAAAAGTACTGAATAAAAAATTTTTTTTTTTGAAAAAGCCCAGTATATGGGGCGAAACGTCAAATCAAAGCGTTTTACTTAATATACTAATATATAAACCTATACCCAAGAATAAATTAATCTCAGTTATATATATATATATATATATATATATATATATATATATATATATATATATATATATATATATATATATATATATATAAAATATAAATAAAAGTTTACATTTTTTTAAAACCAAACAGAAGACGATTATTTTTCTTAAATTTTAACACCCTGTAGTTTCATAATTAGGACTTTTAGGACATATGCTTATACGAACGTTTTGCACACCCTGTATAAATACCATTTACAGGTCCCAACTCCATTTAAACAGGATATATCTTCGCCCCTGTACAAGATACAAAAATAGACTTAGAATAAAAAATATTTAATTAGATATACTCTTTTTATTGACAATACTAGTTATTATACCATCTTAAAAACCTAATTTCAGTAGTTTAGTAATTAAAGTGGGTTTTCTTTAATGGCACACCCTGTATATTTTAATAAAATATAACTCTGTATTAAATTCTACATCCAAAATGTATAACACACTATACGTTAATTATTGCTAATAAAATATAAAAAAATAGGTATAAAAAAAAACAAAAAAAGTTTAGGAAACCATAAAGCCTTTGACGAATTTTGGTTGGATTGTTTTTGAGATAATTGACCATACCTGGGGCTCTATTCCACTATTCATAAGCGCCTTTTTGTTTGCGTTTTATTAGTTTTTCTTTATTTCCTCTAGGCTCTTATGAAAACAAAAAGGTATTCGTTCGTACATAGCCAACTTCACAAATTGGCGCACAACACCGCATTAAAATTTAAAATATGACAGATTTGTCAAAGTCTAGCATTTCATTCTATGCAAACTCATAAATAGTAAAGTTTGATACCCAATTTTGATTTTATTACTAAAGTTAAAACTCATTTAAAAGAATCCAAAGATCTTTGCGGTGTAAACTAGGCTATCAGTCAGTAGGTAGCTAACCCACAATACACCAAAGATATAGGTTAGAAAATTTTATTACCGTTTTATGAAAAATATTAAATTTGTTGAAAATGATCAAAATGATGTTTTCCACTGTAAACAACGTTTTGAAAATGCTTTGGTTTATTACCTAGTGATAGTTTTCTTTGTCTAAATATGAGGCATCAAGTAAGGTAGAAAAAAAGGTGAGTTTAAATGTCTTATATTTATATTTGTTTCCCTTTAAAAATTTTGATATTTTTAGCTTCTAAAAGAGATTGCAAGAAACATATAGTCCTTTAATGACAAGGCAACTAACCCAGGAACCCCATGAAATGCATCAAAACTTAAGACCATGTTTAGATAACAGACAAAGAAGGTCCTACAAAAATACCCCATAAAATTTTGCCTAAACACTGATTAATAACTTGTCTATTGTTAATTTTAAAATGAGTGCACTTGAATATGGAAAGGTATTATTTCATTGCTCTTTTAAATGGAAGAACAAAAGCAACTGTGAGTAAAATTTGCATTAAAAGTATACTAATAATTTCATAAAATTATTTCAATTATCCATGAGATACCGTCCCAGTTTCTTTAAAAAGATATTCAATTTTACTTTTTGTATTCGTGTCTCTTCTTCCTTTTACCAGTTCACAGCTCGAAAACCCTTACGTAACTAAACCTAACCTAAACCAATGATCTTTTCATAGGAGCAATATTCTCTTTTACTTAATGGCTTTTAATCTTTCTTTTATAATTTATATACTCTACAATGTCCTAAGTTAACCCTGCTAATGCTAAAAGTTAAAATAATGCTCATTAAACTCGTATTAATGTTTAGAGAATAACCTACGTTTGCTTATTTAAACCTGAAATTTGTATTTTTTATTTTTAGGTTACTGCCAGATTGTAAAATTATTTGTACTATACGGAAAACACTAGAAAGTGTCTGAATTTAATTGGTTTTTCAAGCTGGTGTATTATTTAGGAAATATATTTTATATAAACTGGGATAGTCATGGGTAACACCCTAAATTTTTGGTTGTTGAAACAGTAACACTGACACCGGCTTCGGTATCAACACAGTGTTTCAACACAAAGGTGTCATGAAACAATTCGATTGTTTCTTGACAAAATGGCGAAGTGTGGCGAGCTGCGGGTTTCCGCACAAAAGTGTCACGGGTGTTACGATACAATAAAATTGTTTCTTGAAATTGGCAAAGTGTGTTGTAGCACGGAGTTGGTTGGTTTTATCATTATATTTTTACTTGTAAATTATAATTTGAAATAAAGTATTGTTATTAATTACTATTATTATTATATATTATATATTTATTTTGCTTTAAAGATGAAAAATAAAAAAATATTTTTTTAATATACCGCGATCTTTGTACAGCGATATCTTCCTAATGTTCAACTTAGACAAAAATTTACCCTTTATTTTGGTTCTCACTAAAACCAAACTTGTTTGCTAAGTTACTTACAGCTGTATTTTACTTTTAAAAATCCTAAATCAAGGCAATGTCTGCATTCGACAATAATACCAATCAATCAATCAATCAATCAATAAATCAATAAATTTATTTTTCAATTAAAAAGTACATACAAAAAAAGTACAATAACTGAAAAACACATCAATAATTATTAAAAAAAGTTACAAAATATAGTTACAATAGGACACAAACAGGCAGTACATTGTAGCATATAAATAAATAAAAAAAAACATATTGAGTTAGTGTCTGTTAACAAAACAATTTTAAAAAATATATAATATTGGTGTCTAAAACATCACAAAAAAAAAACAAGAAAAAATAGTACAGAAAACACCAGGACACTTAAAAAATCTAAACTAAAAATTACGTCATAATAGAAATAAAGGTATATGCACACATCCATACACCCTGGTACAAATTAATACACATTCTGACTATTGGTGGCAAAAACAATAATTAAATTTTATCCTACAAAAAATTCTTCCAGCGAGTAACAATTTTTTTCAATTAAAAAGCGCTTTAATCGTCGCTTAAATATTTTTATATTGGAAGAATTCTTAACATCGGCCGCCATTGCGTTAAAAAATCTACATCCGTTGTACATGATGTTTCTCTGATAGAACGCTGTTCGATGCTGTTCAGGTAGTAATAAAGTACGTGCTCGCGTATGATAGCCATGATTTGGGCTAGAGGCCTGAAACGCCGATAGCCTTACATAAACATATGAACAAATTTCCAAACTGTAAACCCCCGCAACAGTCAATATGCCAAGGGTTCGAAAGGCGTCCCGACAAGACTCCCGCCCAGTCAATCCTGCAAGTATCCTTACAGCGTACTTCTGTATCAGAAAAACACGATGCACCTCCGAACTTGCCCCCAATTTAATATGCCATACCGAATAGAGGAGTGAATATTGGCATAATACAAACTCAAGAGAATATCCCTGCTGCAATGACAAGACATGAAACGCAGGGCGTAACAGTTCCGGCGTAGTTTTGTACACATAGTATTAATTTGATTATGCCACTGAAGCTTACTATCAAACACAATACCCAAAAGTGAACAGTCTTCAGAAGTGGTAACAGAAGCAGACGGATTATTCTCACATAGTGTTAAGAAGGACTGTGGCTGTTTAGAGCACGAAAAAACCACAGCCTTAGTTTTATTTGTATTTAAAGATAGTTTATTTTTTCCAACCAGTTTATAGCGCGTTGATATACACTCTCTGTAGTTGTCTTTAAAATATGAACATCTTTTTCAACTATTAGGACATTTGTGTCGTCAGCATAACATATGGTTTTTACAGCTTGTGAAACATTATTAAGGTATTGTATGAGATCATTAGCGAAAATAACGTAAAGCAAAGGTCCGAGAACGGACCCTTGAGAAACCCCAGATTTTATGGAAGCCAGCTGACTTCTTACCCCATTTACGGAGACTGATTGATAGCGTTCCGAAAGATATGAACTCATATAATCATAAGATTTGCCGCCATCTGTTAAAGAGTTACTGTAGTGTATCGTCTGTGTCGCTGGTCGCTGTTGGGGTCGGTGTCATCCGTGGTGTCATTGTGTTAATGCGAAACGAAATCTTGAATCACGCCATCTGTTAAAGTGTTGCCGAGTGTGTTGGTTTCGTTGGGTTTCATGTGAGGTGTCAGTGTGTCATTACATTCATGAACGCTGTTTCAACACCCATGACACCCAGAAAGGTTTCAACACAAAAGTGTCATTCAACACAGTGTTACACATGACTAAACTGGGAGTATTTTCAAAAGCTTATCTGCAAAAATATTCCAGGACAAAAACTTAGTGTTTATAAAAACAACGTTTATATACTCTAATGTACTTTTTTATTGTAAACCTAAGAATTAAAATAAAGGCAAAAAAATAATATTGATTGTTTTTATTATTTTTTACAAATTACAAAAGCTTGGTAATTTATGTGTGAGTCATGTTGAGCATTATTATTTTTATTATTATCGATCATTTGATATGATTCTTGAACTATTATGCAAATTTGTCTTCTGGAATGGTCCTAAGGGATATTCATAGTCTTCTAGAGTCCTACAAATAAAATTATTATTATTAAATGAAAAAAGAAAACAACTAGCAATAAAGGGTTTTGATAATTTAGGTACTCTTTGTTTAAAATCATGCAAGTAACAAATGTGTTTTGCTATCTTTGGGTACCTATTTATTTCAACTAATAATAATTACCGATACCTATGTACTGACAATTTATAGTAATTCTCTTGAAAGGGAGCAACTATGATTTTGCCCAATATCAAAAACATTCCTATTCTCACTATATTCCCCCGTCTTTTTGCACAAAATTCTTAATATAACAGTAAATTAGAACATACTATTTAATTAAGCAGCAAAAAAAAATAACCAGCCCTTTTTTATTAGTTCTGTGCCCCTGTATATCAAATTTGGTCAAAATGGGGGTTGCTCCAACTTTCGAGACGATTACCCAATTTGCATAAATAAGACAAATATTTTTTAAAATATTACCTTTTGAACTAAAAGAAATTTACCATAAATGTTTTTTTTTAAATAGGTATGAGTTTACTTTAGTTTACTTACCTTAAGTGATATTTTAATGTAGTTTGCTAATCTCCATTTCCAGTCTTTGTCCTAATCTAACATTCCGTACAAGTACCTAACACTCAATAAAGGCCTTCTTTTAGAAAGTATAAATGGAAGATGGTAAAAAGTTATATGCAATAACTTGTTAGTTACTTTTCCAAAGCAATAAGTAATTTTTGATAGTTTTTCTTTTCAATCTATATTTTGACAACTCACATATTCATTTTACTCCAAATGAGCTTCAGGCTAACGCTTTCACGCACTTTTTTCGCTTTTGCGCCGACGGAGCTGCAGGAGACGGCTTCACGAACCCTTTTTGGTTATAGGTTATGTGATTTAGAAACTATTTTGCTTACAAATGATTATTCTGGGTGCGGAGGACAATGTTAATTATTTATTTGCTTCTTGTATTTCAATTAAAGTGTATACTTTGTTTTTAATAGCTTGGTTAACTGATTTTTTCAACTTTAATTTCACATTAAAGGAATTTTAGGTTATGTTATGACTTTGAATTTTGTTAGATGTCAGATGGTAATACAGATTTCTGTTTTATGACCGCCTGTTTTAAAAAACAAGTGAAGGTTATTCGTTCGTTAAAAAAACAGATGAAGGTTATACGCTCCCGGAACGAATACGTTCAGCGAACGAATGAGTTCAATTTAGCAGAATTGAGCCCCGTCGTTTCTGTATTTAGGCTTGATGCCATATCTTTAAAATTGACAGGAGTAAAAAAACGATAATTTTGGGGTATAATAAGGTTGATACAAGCAATTGATTACAATAATAAAAATATGGTGTTTCATTTAAAATTTTAAAATTCCCTAACCTACAGAGAAAAATATAAACTTGGCAACCTAGCAATAGTATTTTTCATATTCAGTTACCGCTTGGCACAAAATTTTGGTTCATTTATATTTAACGGTTGCTGAGATAATCCACCGTTCCGGTTTTTTCTGCTAACCCTGTATGCCATATTTTAATTTATAAGCGTTTATGTGTAATATTCCACAAACTTTATTTTATGAAGCACGGTCCCAACCATCTAAACAAGGTCTAAACCATTTAAAAATATCTGTGGTTATTTGCCAAAAGCTGATATGTCACTTTTTTGCATTATTCACTTTTTATGTACATGATATGTAACTTAAAGTAAAGTTTTATGTGGCAAAAGTTGATATGTCGATCATTAAAATTTAGGCAACCAGTTAAGCAATTTATTACATGATATGTTGGTGCAAGTATTTTCGATCTTTGCCAAAACATGACATGTCACACTTATCATGTTTGGACCGCGCTTGTAAGACGTCTCATGTGACATATCAAGTTTTGACGACTTATAATTTAAGGTTAGAGTGTCTTGAATTTAAAAGTCTGTGTTTTCTATAAACGTTTTATTTAGTAGATAATTAAAGTGAGAAGGGGTTTTATAGAAAAAAGGTTATTTTTACAGGTAAGTGTGATATATTAGAATATATTTAATATAAAAACCATGTGTTAATTCAATCACAACACACCATGTCATGCAAAAGATATTATGCTTAAATATTATAGGGTAAAAATATGAGTAGAACTCGGTGTCTTGAGTATTGCAAACACATTAAAAACTGATGTGTGTACAATCATTAAGTATATATTTTTTAATTGACCGGAAAATTGAATTTTCCACTCAATTTTTAAGCGGAAAATGCTATTTTACAGGACTAATTTACTTTTCGGTCCCTAGTTTACTTTCCGGTCTCTCATTTACTTTCCGGTCCCTGATATCAAAAATCCTGTAAGCCATGACAAAAATTGTCAGAGTTACTATTTGACAGTTCAAGATATTGTAAAGTAAAGAAAGCATCATTTTGCCAAAATGAAGTCAGACATGGAAAATCCAGATGAAATAATTGAAGCAGCGTCCAAGGTGACTTTCAATTTATTGCCCACTAAGAGTAAAGAAAGGTATGAACGAAATTTTGATACATTTTTAAACTGGTGCAACCATAAAAAAGTCAAGCAAATTAATGAAGATGTATTACTAGCATTTTTGGAGAAAAGAGTGAAAGTTTAAAAGCCCCTAGCCTTTGGAGCCATTATTCTATGTTAAAAACATGTTTAGCAACAAAAAGAGACATTGATATAAGCAAATACTATAAGCTTATTGCGTTTTTAAAGAGGAAGTCTGAAGGCTATAAACCAAAAAAGGCGAAAGTTTTCACGGGAGAAGACATCAACAAATTTCTGGATGAAGCCCCTGATGACCAATTTTTAATGTTAAAAGTAAGTACTTACCTATATGAACAACATTATTTTTATATTCCTTCCGTGTCTTATTACTTAAAATTAACAAAAAATAATCAAGTTTGTCAGAACAAAAACAAGAGAAATCTAACCACAAAACCTATTTCTTCTTAAATTATTGGCTATTGGCTCACAAACCACAATTGGCCACAGTATTCTTCTTTCTTTTTGTCTTGGTCACATGGTATTCTACAAATTTGAAGTCGTTTTTTCGCGTTCAACCAAAATAAGTGCGACCATTTGCCTATGATATTTTTTTAAATTTTAGGTAATGGCTATAATGGGTATATCTGGAGCTATGCGGCGTGAAGAACTGACTAAAATGACTTTGGAAGATATATCCGAAAAAGATAGTAAGACGCTTCTTGTGAAAATACCCAACACAAAAACTAAAGTTTCAAGGTCATTTGCTGTTGTTGGAGAGAGAAACATGAAATTTTATGAAAAATATAAAAAGTTAAGACCTTCCAATACACCACATAACAGATTTTTTATTTTTTATGCAAACAATAAATGCAGCAGCCAACCAGTAGGACTGCATAGTGTTGGGAAAGCTCCACTGAAAATTGCGACCTATTTAAAATTACAAAACACGGAATTGTTTACTGGACACACTTTCCGTCGCACCGCCGCTACACTTCTGGTGGAAGGTGGTGGAGATTTAATTAATTTAAAAACTTGGGTGGATGGTATTCCAGCTCCGTTGCAGAAGGATATATTGAAGAATCAATGGCACAAAAAGTAAAAATTGCCAACAAAATTGGAGCTGGAGGCAACTTTCCAAATGATGATAGTGGACCATCCACTTCATCAAGAACTTTACAACCACTGCAGATTGTTCCGCATCCTGCTCTAACACTAAAACTGGTGGTACCGAAGTGGCGTGCGAACAGCCAATGTCAATTTTACTCGAAAGTAATAATAACAGCAACAGCAACAGCAACAGTAATCCCAATGTGCTAAACGCTTATGGAGCGAATATTCAGATTTACAATGTACAAAACTGTACATTTAATATTTATTCAGAAAAAAGTAAAGCTTTATGTTGCTGTTGTTGTAAACTTTCATAATATTATTATTATAATTCGTTTTCGTTTGTAGTTCCTATTCACTTAAGTAATTATTTATAGTTTCGTAAGTAATTTAGAAAAAATACATTTTGTCAAAAGAACCTCGTAGTACTTGCCTTATTGTCGTTTAAATATAACACTAAAAATTTACACAGTTTTTTTTCCGGTCAATTAAAAAAAAATTATGTACGATACTCGACCGGAAATAATTTTTACGGGTCTCCTCAAAACTACAGGACTCGCCTACGGCTCGCCCTGTAAATGTTTTTCGTCGACCCGTAAAATACCATTTTCCGGTCTAGTAACGTAAATAGCTATTTTGTTTTTGTAATTTAGTGTAGGTATGCTCTTTTTGCACCAAAATTAATAATATTTTTAATTTTAAGATGTTTTTTTTCACAAGCAGATTCTGAGAAAAATGCGGTTGTAAAATAGGAACAAACTTATTTTTTTTTAAATTTTAGGCACTTTTTAAGTATCATGTCTCGAGGCAAAAGAATATTAGAAATGGCGAAAGCTGTTAACAGTGTCGATACTCAGAAAGTAGTTGTTGAAAATGTTCCCAACCTTGATGATGACATTATAATTTCTGAATCTAATACCATTATTGTACCTTATGAGCCAAGTAGTAGTAATCAAAAGGGCAATAGAGCCATTGATAAAATCAGTCACTATGATTATGATAGTAACGACGACGACGACGATAGAGAATATATTCCTGAGAATATTTCTTCATCAGAAGAATCCACTGATACAGAAATTCAAACAAAGAAAAGAAGACTAGAAATAGAAACAGAGGACAGAAATGAAATTGAAGAGCAAGAGCTCACAGAAAAAGACCCAGTAACTAAGAAGAAAAAAAGATTAACAGAAAATTAATGAGAGAAAAAAATTAAGGGGCGAAGAATATCTAACCCGAAAAGGTGTATTAGTACAAGCGAAAAAATTCGTATCTCTTACTACCTGCTGCAGAAAAAAATGTGCGGATAAAGTAGCAACAGAAAGCCAAAAGATAGTTTTTGATGACTTCCTAAAAAATGTAACCAACAAAGATCAATTTATAAGCGACAGAATTAAATTAATAGAGAAGAAAGTTGAACGAAAGGGAAGAAGCAAAACTGGTAACACAAAGTTCAGGGAAATAACAGCAATGTATTTTACTACTGTAAAGGGAAATGAAATAAATATTTGCAAGAAAATGTTCCAAAATATCTATGCTATCATTAGAGGAAAAGTTGACATAATTATACAAAAAAACGTGCTTCCAAAACAGGATTTATAGGCGATGTTTCAACAGGAAAACAAAAGCCAGTAAATTCAAGAGAGGACGAACGATTAGAAGCCACAAACCATATAAACAGCTTTCCAAAATATCAGAGCCACTATTCAAGAAGCCACACCTCAAAACTGTATTTGTCACCTACACTAAGTATCGTAAAAATGTATGATATGTATGTCGCCAAAAGAAAAATCGAAGGAATAGACAAACCAATAAGCTACCCTATATACGCGAAAATATTTAATGAACTAGGCTATAAAATCAAAAACCCCAGCATCGACACTTGTAAAACTTGCGATAAGTTACAAAATGAAATTAAAAGTGCCCCTACCGAGGAAGAGAAGCAGCAAAAAACAGCAGAGAAAGAAAGACACCTTGCATTAGCAGAAAAAGCTTATGAGGAAAAAAGAGCTGACAAGGAAAATGCAAGAAATTCTGAAAATCAGCGGGTTATTGTCTTTGATCTGCAACAAAATTTGCCTACTCCATTATTGACCACCAGTGAAGTATACTACAAAAGGCAGTTGTGGACCTACAATTTTACTATGAGAGATTGTTGTACGGAATCCACTACCTGCTTTATGTGGCATGAAGGTTTGTCGGACCGCGGGGCAGATCAGATAGCATCTTGTATTATCCATTTTTTGAGAGATTTACCAAACAATATAGATACGGTTATATTTTACTCAGATTCCTGCCCCGGTCAAAATAAAAATACTATTGTAGCAGCTGCTCTTTCGTGGTTCTTGTCTACATCTAAATACCTATCTAAAAACTATTGAACACAAGTTTTTAGAAGTGGGACATTCAAGACTTGAGTGTGACTCTGACCACGCAAAAATCGAAAGGGCCAAGAAAGATTCATCTGAAATGGAAATAAGAATACCTCATGATTGGTACCAATTTGTTCGTAGTATACGTGGTAAAAAAATTCAAGGTTGTGGAAATGCAAAAAGAGGACTTTTTACAATATTCGGCGCTTTTAAGAAGTGTTTTTGTTAAACGGGACCGTACGGAATCGGGAGTGAATATCCGCTGGCACGATATAAAGGTTTTACGCTTCTCCAAAGACCTAGGGCCTGGAGTCGTGCAAGTGAAATATTCGCATGACGAAAATGAAGGTTTCTGCAGATTCAATTTAAAACGAAGAGGAACTAACGCTACTGAATTGAAGCCAGTTTACAATGGTCCTAAACCTATTAATCCCAAAAAGAAAGAAGACCTGTTGGACTTGCTGAAGTACATTGATCCTGTCTACCACACATTTTATAGAAATTTGGCAGTAAATGAAAACGCCGAATGTTGTTTAGATATTAGTACATAATAATATGTGTCTTTTTTTAAATATGTGTAACTGACAGTCAAAATAAATAATTTAGACAATGATAATACTGTTTTCTTTTAAACATGCTAAATAGTTCAAGAGTTGATATGTCAAAGAATATTTTTGCCAGAACTTGATATGTCCTTCAAAGTAAATTTTCTTTCTAATTAGAGAAAAACAATAATTAAGATAAACACTAAGTTATTATAAACTTATCTGTCTAAAGTAGTATTGAATTAACAAGTTATTAACTCCAATAATAACATAAATATACCAAAAAATATTTTCATATTGACAAATAATAATTAGATTGTCGCTTTATATAAAATCAACAAAAGTGACATATCAGCTTTTGGCAAATAACACAGATATAATTTAACTTACTACCTTTGTTTCTGCCGAGAAATTTGCCGGAGCCCCGTAAAGTTAATAACAGCGATGTCGTTACTGTTCAGGTTAATTAGTTAATAGAAATGCAAATTAATCTGTTTCTTCTAGTTGGTTCTGTAGCTTTTTTGCACTTCAATTCCTTCATATCATTATAGTACGTGGCAATTTTCTCCAATATTTTTTTTAGTTTATAAATTTACTTAAAAAAACTAGTTAATAAAAAATATTTGCTGTTAGGGTCACCTTTATTTACATTTTTATATCTATTAATTGTATTTAAAAAGGTCCTTTTATACGTGAGTATTTATCATTAAGTTTTTACAATACACAGACCAAATTTCCTATTTTTAGTGATATTAACGATTGTTAAAAATGTATAACCGCAGATACGAATCCGGATATGAATACGGATACAAAAGTTAAATCAAATCAAATTAAATCGAATCGAATCTAATCGGATCGAATCAAATCGCTGTTTATATTGAGACCATGACCTACAGGAATTAAAAACAAAAAAATACACTACAATACACAAAAATATTTAAATATATCTAGGAATTTAAAATTATTGTCAAATCGCTTACCTTACAATTGTTGCAAAGAGTTTCAGAATTCTATAAAAAAATCATGTAAAATTTTTCAAATCCGTTATTTGAATTGTAAAGTTGTATTGCCCCTAATTGCTCACTTTCAATTTTTTAAAGGATAAATATTAGTTTTTGGAAATAAAAGAGGAAATCGTTTTCGGATTAAAAAATTCAAAAATTAAATTAACACTGGTTAAACCGTCGGCGCTTTTACTCAATTATAATAAGAGAACCGCCGTTCGGCGGTTTTTAATACCTACGTATATAGAAACCTCCAAAAATTATAATTAATTGGTTATTACCTTCAGTTTTAACATATTTTATTGATAGAAGCCACCGTCCGACGGTTTAACTTATAAAAACTTTTGAAAACCGCCGAATAATAGCACAGCCCCACAAAAAAAAAAGTTTACACACAAGAATCAGGCATATATGTATTCCCATGTATTTCGACGCTGGATCCGAACCCGAGCTTAGAAATGGCCCTACACGCCTGGAATTAGCCCCAGGGTCCTCTATAGGCCCTGAAATACGGTTTCCGGAATAAGGCGGGGTCGAGGGTGCATTCTGAACTCAAAGCCGGATTTGTGCTCGACAAGTCTACGGCTAACTGAAATTTCTTGTTTGGGCCGGTAAAATAAGATCGTGTTTCAAACGTAGCAATAACAACAGTGATATTTTCATATACATTTAAATTCTGGACCTTGCACTATGCGCAAAAAGTTTATGGCTTGTTGATGTTATTAGTTTGGGACCCGGAAAATGACCCCTAGAGACCGGAAAATTGTTTTTAAGACTCGGCAATCACAACAGTGGGATTTTTATGTATTTCTAAGTTCTGCAACTGATCCTGTACTTAAAAAGTTTTTGCCAGCTGAAACTCCCAGATTAAGGCCGGAAAATGACTTTAAGGGGCCGAAAAATCAAGTGTCAGACGTAGCAATCACAACGAGGACATTTTTATGTACTTTTAAATTAAGTATATAAAAATGACAATATTACGATTGGGACGTCAAAACCGCGATTTTTCGGTTACTAAGAGGTCATTTTCCGGGCCCTAAACTGGGAATTTCAGCTGGCCAAAACCCCGAATAAGTTTCATAAATTAAAAATACATAAAAATCTGGGGAGTCATTTTTTCGGTCCCAAACTGAGAGTTTTAACAGGCCATACACTTTTTGCTGATAGGTCCAGAATTCAAATGTACATGAAAATATCACTGTTGTGATTGCTACGTCTAAAACACTATTTGCCGGCCTCTAAAGGATCATTTTTCCGGCCCAAACAGAAAATTTTAATTAGCTGTAGACCTGTCGAGCACAAATCCGGCTTTGGGTCCAGAATGCAACAATAAAACCACAAAAAAAAACTAAACGCTTACATAAATAAGGTTAGATTAACTTTAATTATTTTTCGGCGGTTTTTAATAGTTTTAATGAGCAAAATTTCCGGACAGCGGCTTCTATCGATAAAATTAGGTAAAATTGCCGGTAATAGCAAATGAATTATAATTTTCGACGGTTTTCATAAACGTAGATATAAAAAACCGCCAGACAGCGGTTTTCTTCCTATAATTGAGAAAAACTTCCGCGGTCGTTTAGCCAGTGACAATTTTATTTGATACAACTTTTGTTTCCTAACTGTTTAAACAATTCCGGTTTTAAAAATTGTATGTATCGTTGTAATAAGCAATTTATTCTGAACATGATGCCGCAAAAAAAAATCCATTAGAATAATTTGTGATACATTGGCGCCCTTACCTTCTAGTCTATAAAGATTTATCAGGTTTTAAATATTGTTTATATATGCACTGAAAACATAGGATTTACCTTTTACATTTTTTGGTATTATTTTTATCTTGCTTTTCCTTTTTCATTCCTAAAAGCTAATGCGATACAAAAGTATTAAACCCTACTTGCTTTGGCAGATGTGCTAGCCTAAAAAACCTTTCATGTAATATTTACGTATTTTTACGTATATTCTGGTAAATGCGACATGACCTTTTTAAAAGGTTAGAAATCTTTAGAAAAGGGTATCGTCAAAAAGTACCTTAAATAGAAAAAAATTGTATGCACAAATTCAATTTTATTATTATATTTCTAAGCCTTTTTAAATTTTAAAAATAATGATTATTTTTTAGACTTTGGCATAATTAGATAAGATAATATTTTCTATTAAACTAACTATTTGCAGTGGCACATAGAGCAGCGATATGTGGAAAAAAAATGTAATTTTCGTTTTTTTTATCATGGGTCCTATTTAAACTAAAAATGTTTTTAAATTGACCAAATAATCAGATTCTAAAACCATAGATTAGTTTGTATTTTTGTGTCGAAAATTATAAATGTCAAGTTTTCCCATTTGTTGTGTCCAAAACAACGTTTTTTTTAATTGGTGTTTTCCAATTGCGGACAGAAAATTTAAAGGCGTATTCCTAAATCAATTTTGTATAAAAAAAGTCAAACAAAGATTGGTCCGAAAAAGCTTTGTTTATAAATAACAGAGTAGTAAACTTTAAAATGAAAATCGAGTTTTTAATAATATTTTAAAATATGCCTTATCCGATTTTAATAAAGTTTGGCTGTAGTATTTGTTAAAAGAGAAAGAAATTTCAGCCCTACACTAATTTTCATTAGTGAGACCAGTGGCGACTTGGGATGCTTCTTAGCTAATATTATTGACAAAAAATATATGCCACTGACTTTTCTGCATCTTTTATATTTTTCCGTGTGAAACACCTAAAAATGCAACTTTTTTGTTTACTTGTTTGGGGTTTTTATAGCTTTGCTGGAAGGCAATCGCCAAAACTTTTTGTTAAATCAGATTTTTACGTAGCTTGGTTAGTTTTCCAGAAAAAAAAATAAAAAACCGCTAAACTGGATAATCCTGGATCATACAAGAAATATAAGGGTATTTTTTTCTTTAAGTGTTATAACTTCTTATTAGCAATTATATACTAACAACAACAAATACTTAAATAACCTTCATATCTAGTCTAATCAATTTTACTAAAAAAGTTTTTTGAAATTTTTAAGTTAAGATTTTAACACCTCGTATCTTGAGAACGAAAAGTTTAAGGACCCATGTTTATACACCGTGTCTACTTAGGTTTGCATCATATGGAAAACTTTTTTATTATTAATTTTTCAAAAAAAATACTCATTATAAAAGGTTTTGCATGGTCTAAAATTCAAAATGCAATAATCAAATGTCATTTTTTTTCAGTGGTATCAAATATATCAAAAAATATAAGATGTTTAGGATTTAAAACAATATTTTAATATGGAAACTTGTTCATTTTTAAGAAAAAGAAATACTTTGTTTCTTGCGATAACGAGCGTTTCGTTAATTTTCGAGGTTTTGACAATTATAAAGTTTTCTTTACCTATTACATTTCAAAATAAATACTTACTAATGTACATACTTAAATGTTTACCGTTAACGCATAAAAAATAAAAAAGTGTTTCTGAAAATAAACATTGCATATTTGAATGGTATTTTTAATCCTAAACATCAATCTTTATAAAACGTTTTGGTTTTATGAAAAATAAAGGTGGTTTCCTCCTGAACAAACCTCATATTTTTTGACATACCCCTTATATCAATGCAAACATTATTATTTGATATTGGCATTTTGAAATTTAGACCATGCAGAACTTTTTATTACGAATAACTTTTTCGTTAAATTATTAATTAAACAGTTTTTCATATGGTGCAAACTTAGGTTTAAATACGAAATAAAATCTACGGAATGCTTAAAAATACCTAAACATCTTTTTAAGACTTTATAATAAACATTTTTTTTTAGGTACCTACACTCTTGTTTTACCTTTGTTTACAATATTTGTTTCAAAAAACTAATAAAATGTGTATAGCAATAAAATAAATCATTAATTTTTTGGAATATAAATTTCTAGCTGTTTTTTGCCTAAACTCCAGTTGTAAAAATACCGTTTTGTAAACTTTGCGTACACAGCATCAGTCTCAGCTCAATTTTCTATTCTATAATTAAAACCACAACATAAAATTTGCTGCACACAAAATTATGTATAAACTAAAAAACTTTTACAGATGCCAAAAATCAAATGCATTGCTTAAGTGCTAATAAATATTAATTATTTTATAAACATTTACATATAAAACCAAACAATAATTTCTTGGATTAGAGTCGGCTTATAGTGGGTATATTAAAAAAATAATAATAAAATAGCCGTTCTCTGAAAAATCATAAAAAGAAAGGCTTGCAGTGTTTGTCCAAAATTAAAAATAAATATATACAGGATTATTCATAAATTAATAATAAAACTAAAGGCAGAAATTCTACAACATTAATAATGGTACATTTTTTAAAGCTTGTTTTTTTTAATCTTTATCCAAGGCAAAAACAAATTTGACTTATATTTGGACCAAAGACTAAAGCGTTGCATATTTTTCAGTAATAATTTATAAGTGTAGATTTTCATAAACCAATAATGAGTATTTCTTTCCCTTAAAATTGAATAAAAGCTTGTGAGAAAAATGTTAATTTTCCTAATATTTTCTGGTATTCCATTCGCATTTGTATGATTACGCGAAAACCTTCGATCATTACCACCAACATACACAACTACTTTTTAATATTTTAAACCAATAATAGTAAAATATTAAAATAAAAGTTGTTTTGCTGTCTTAAGCTGCGTATAGACGGGTGTCATGCAACCTGCAATGTAACATGCAACGCAACAAGATTCGCTCGTTTTGACGGTTGCGTATGATGCGCGCTGGATCGTTCGTCGCGATCCACCCAGGTTACGGATTTTTGCGCGATGTGAGTTCGCAATATCCGTTTAGACGTGTTTGAGTGATGTTGCAAGAAGAAATGGAAGACGAGGCCAAAATGAGGACGGAAGAGAAAATACTTAAATTAATTAAGTTTTTAAAGAGGAATTCATTTTTTGAATAACAGTTTCTTTTATTATATATCTAAGTTTCTATCCGCGACAATAACTTTGGGTTGGCCGTTTTTTTCTACCAAGCAACAGAGTTGGGTTGTATTCTGATTAGTATTTAGAATACATTTTGCCGCTATTCGAATAGTAGGTATTCGAATACATTTGTGTGTTTGGTATTCGGTATTCGGCAGAATACTGTTTTGCTTAGTATTCGGGATTCTGTATTCGAATACTTTAGAAGTATTCGACGAATATTTTTTGGAGTATTCGAATACCGGCGTTTCGAGTATTCGAATACCGAAAGGTGGAAGTAGTATCCGAATACTAAAATTGTCATGATTTGAATAGAAAAAGGAAAGCAAAATGGGAAAAAAGAGGTAAGGACCTTTTGTTTTTTTTTGTCTTCAATTTTGTCATAGGTTTTGTTTAGTAGTATTCGAATACCGATTCCGGGTATTCATGTATTCGAATACTTTTTTTGCCAAGTATTCAAATATTCGGTAGTCGAATACTTTCTTTTCCCGGTATTCGTATTCGTATTCAAATACCGATTTTTAGTATTCTGCCCAACTCTGCCAAGCAATATGTTAAAATTAAATCTCATATACTACAACCTCGTTGGTCTACATTGTGGTTTCAAATGCGAATAATCCTATTTGCAGAAAAGGTTGCAGCAACCACATTAATACGCTTTGTTGCATTGTATGTTGTTTTGCACTACATCCGTCTGTACGCAGTTTTAGGATTTGTCCAACTAGCTTCCGTATGAAATTCATATCGTAACGGTAAACCAACTGATCGCTTATTTTTTGTTCATTGTTATGTGTTTTTTTTTAAATAAACTAATGGTTAACTCTAAAATATAGACTCTGTTAACTATTTTTTCAAATTCTGAGAAATACGGTGCGGTATTACGGTTAGACCTAAATGTAAATTTGAATTCAAATCTGCCTTTAAATATTAGAATATCAGGGACGTATTTAAACAGTATATTAATGATGGTGGGCGTTTTTGTTAGGCTATACGTTGTTTATTAAATTAGTTTATTAATTCAATAAATAGGGTTCCTATATAGAGGATTGTATCATAATATGTAATACACCCAATTAATTTTGAAAAAATCTAATTTTAAATTTTATACTTAGAACATCAGAACCGTATTTAAAAATGTAAGTTGGTAAATCTAGAGGACATTGTTAATATAGTTTTGTTCTGAATTAACAAACTTTTTATCTTTGACACGCTGTATATTAAAAAATACCATGACCTTAATAAGAGAATTAGCCGCAAATGATCTGTAATTTAAAAATTTCAGCTACAGATAAATTATTTGTAATGAAGAATTATTGCGTCATGGTTAAATGCAACCAATTACCCTTTTATACGCCTAATTTTTTTAGAAACATACAAAGGTAGAGAAAAATGTTAAAAATTATCTGGTTAAAAAAATAAATACTTGAAAAGGGCATATGTAAATTGGTTGCCGAATCAAAAATATCATGAAAATTGGTTCCCGACCTTTTTGGTTGCCGTTACGACTTATACCTATAATTAATTTCCAACATTTATGGCGAGAATTCTCTTATCAACAGAATTATAAAAAATAAAACCTTACTTGACAAAGTGAAAAAAAAGGCTTAAAAAATAATCAGCTTTAGAACTGACGCAGGTTTAATTTAATAACATTCTAGTTTCTTTTTAAGCTGCGTCCAGACTTGCAACTATTTGCCAAACACCCGTTCAAACAAACCAACCTATTTGCGCGCTCCTTTGATACAAAAAACTGACAAGCTCTAAATCACCACGGAAACATTCCCCAAACCCTTGGAACACGTGAATTCCGTCTTCGCTTCGTTGCATTGCATGTTGCGTTGCACGTTGCAATACAACCGTCTGTACGCGGCTTTAGGATTTGCGCGAGTAGCAAACAAAGATTGTGTGAGTGTTTATAAATTTTTTATTGAACTAACCAGAACTGCTTTCTTTGTTAACTTACTCTCACTTACACAACTGTTTATTTAAATACGCAACACGCACCCCAAGATTAATTTACCCTTCCAGGTACACAATAGGATTCTGCCTGAACCTTCCTTTACCTTAGCCGCCTACCCAGTTATTACTAACAACCAATATATCTACTTACGATCTTTCTGAGGCTCGGGAACCGATTTATTTATGGCCTTATGACCATTCTTCAATTTGGGAACTAATTTACCAACCCGTAAAAGACCGGTACAAGTTTTTATAATCTTTTTTCATAAAGAAGAAAAAAGATCCTAGTATTTTTTATTTTTCGTTTACTACATTTTTAAACCTGTGCCGGGCCTGATCAGACATATTAATATATATTAGAAGCATTTGCGTGGCCAAGTGCGTATTTTTAGTTATTAGTTTTATTTAGATAGATCTATTTATTTGATTAGTTCGATGAGATAGCAGCTAATCTTGAACCCAATGTTAATTATTTAATATTTGATTGGCTTATAAAAAATCAATAACAGAAACATGCAATAGACCAAACCTCGACTTTTATGAGAAGTAAATGTACGTCAAAAATATATCTCTTTTATTTACTAAATATTCAGTTTATTATTAATTCGTGCCACTATCGTGATATATTTTTACGCTTTTTTTTAATTTATGCATCTGTGCCTCAGAGGCGGATACTAAAACTTTTTATGTGAGGAACAGGAATAAATTTATACTTTTATTTTTTTTTAATTTTGAAAGTGACATTTTCCCTATATTAACTTTTGGCCCACGAGATAAGAGTTATTTTTTCTCCCGGGGGCCGTAAGTAAAAGTAACCCTAGCAACAGTAGCAATAATTCAAAAGTTTGCCAACTTAACATCTTGTCTGAGATTTTAGACATCTTTGTGACACTCTTTAGCACGACAGATGTCTGGTGGCGTAATTATTAGACAAATTAAAAATTATTTTGTTGGGTTGACTCCTTTTTAATTAAAAACTAATTAAATAGTAAAAAAAAACAAATAAATAGTATACTTACCTTGGCAAAAGTTTCATTACTGTCTCAAGAAATGGCTCACCTCGACGCTTCGCGCCTCTATAAACAATCCTTTTCTTTTGACAGTAATGAAACACTTTCCACCTCAGTCAGTAATATACAGAGCTTGTTTAAAGTCAGAACGACCCCTCCTAACTTGAATTGTTTGGTAATTTTTCATGAAATATTGCGGACTTTAGTAAGACAACATAAACCAAATTTTAGACCTGAGTGGCTTTCCAGTGACGCAAATAGAGCGCTCCCGAGTAGCTCAGGAGCATTTCGTTCTACTTTATGGCGTTCCAGTGACGGAAAGTGTTATGCACCTGAGCTACTCCGTTTTTCTTTCCCCTTGCCCCTCATGCACCAACCCCTCTTTTGGTTTTTGTGCTTCAAACGTGTTTTTTTATGATTAAGGATGGATTTTTAAAATTATTAATTTAAAATGGAATTAGATATTAAAAGAGATTATTTTTATAAAGTCAAGAAAGGTTAAAAACAACGAAATTTTAAAATTTCTTAAAGTATCTCTCCTTCCTTGTCTAAGGATGCGTTCCAGTGACTAACTTTTAGAGCAGTTCAAGAGCTTCAAGCCCTGGAGCGTGACACACAAAAATTTTCGTCACTGGAAGAACCCTCAGAAATGACAAATATAAATGTCAAACCCCAGAATATAAAGTAAATACTTACCATTATCAGTAAGTTTATAGGTAAACCAGAGACAAGAATGAGACGAGTAACTGGTCCTAACAATTTGTCCATTGTATTTATCTCTTTCTGGTTTAACGCAAGTTCCAATAAATATGTCTTTGTCTTTCATCATGGCAGGCTATCGTAGATGGAGCAATCATCGCTTTGCCCTGGTTGCCAAGTTGTTTACAATTTCTGCATGTAAACTTTAATGTCCTTTTTTGGCTCACATCTAATTAAGAGAAAGAAAATATACCATGAATCGAATATTTTTAACTTGACAACGTTGCCGCAGGCAGTCACGCCAAAATGTTAATCGATATTTGTGTTTGATATTTTTCAATGGCCGATTTGTTTGGACAGTTTGTTTACATTTTCTGTGATTTATTGTGTTTCGTGGTTTTTACACTTAATTGGACTTTGAATATTGACTTTTATTAGTGATCACAGTGTATATCTTAAATTTGTGCTTTTCAACAGATAATTTAAGGTAATATTGAAATGGTTATCTGTAAAAAAATCTTTATAAAAACCAAATAAATGACATTTTTAATAAGGTGTGTGTAATTATTGAACTAAACCCCAATATTTTATATTAATAGGAAACAAAAACAAGTACCTAACATTAAGGCCAAAAATAGCACAGCTATATAATTTGAATTTGGCGGGCAAACGATAAAGTCGACTCACGCGCCATCTGCGTTTACCTGCCTTGAAGACAGACAAGGAAGGCCCAGCAGCTATCTCTCTCTCGGATAATTTATTTACATTTAGTTGCTCGACTTATTCTTGTCTCTGGGTAAACTGTTTACCACATTTTTGGTAAACTATTTACCACATTTTTAAGACGCAACCATTGGCCCACTTCCCGTCTGGCGTCTTGTTAAGATTTTATTTTATTGGATTAAAATAATTTCAACCGAGAGCTAATAAATCTTTGTTTATAGATTAAAACCTTTGTATCGTAAGTAACTTATTATTAAATATTACAATATTTTATTTCTTTTAAAGTATTCATAACTTTAACTTATATTGTCTAAGAACAGAATAGTTTTTATAGTATATAAAAGTTTTAATTTTATTAAAATGATTAATAAACATTTTAATTTTAATCTGGAGAAAAGCCAAACATTATTTTGTTTAAACAAAATTTCCCAGAAAACAAATAAAGCATAAAATACTAATTTGGGTGGCCACAATGACCTTTTATCCTTTACAGGAGACGAAACTTGTTTACATTTGATTACGATCAGATATTAAACATTTCTCAGATTTGACTGGACTATTTGCTTTCACGAGAATTTTGCTTAAGTCATAGGGCAAGCGCTAGTGCCACTTTTGCTATTATATATTAAAAGTGTTGGCTTTTGCCATGCTTGCATTTATTTGTTAATACAATTTTTACTGGTAATACTATATAAGAATATCGTCTAAACTTTAAGGTGATTTTGATATCAGAATTCTCTAGTTATTATTATGTCCATATTAAATTATCATTATATTTAATTATTTACAGGTTTTTTTTTGTTTTGAATCACGGAAAATTGACAACCCGACAACGTTGCTACGGGCCATAGCAACCAAGCGGGCTCGGATTGGCTAGTCTCGTAGCATTTTTATCACTTCTCATGCGCCATTACTTGCAGCGTTGCCTTGTGAGAAATAGTTGTTTTGGTGATTTTCTCAGTTTTTCATGTGTCTTATAGTGATTTTTATGTAAAATATTGGACAATATTACCGACAATATGGTTCGTGCATCCCAAGTATGCAAAAAAGACTTTTTAAACCCCAATGTGTCATTTCACAAGTAAGTAAACATATGTTTGTTTTGCAATTCATTCGCGTCGCATCGTTGTTGGCGTAGTCTGTTAGTATTTATTTCTTTATGAAATACATAATAGACTAGTTCCGCGGTCTTCGAGTAGTGCGGTTCACGTTTACGTAGAGGTCCACATAGACTTCCCGGGCAGGCGATTGAGGGCGTCGTACGAGCGTAGCTGTACCCTTGGGGATCGAGGAAAGATTCACGCTAAATTGGGGCTTCTTTCTTCTGGGGCTAAGCGCTGTGAGTGAAGATTCCTAAAGCCTGAAGTTTTTACGTTTTGGTGTTGAACACATGGTGTCCTCGTATGGTCGAGGAGGTGCGCACGCCTTGCGGAAATACGTCAGTAGTGAAAGTAACGGTTATGCGCGATAGCAGTAGCAGCCGCTGGCTTGACAGTCATAATTTATGCATGTTCAGAAGTTCATCGCTGTTGTTGATGTTTACAAGTGTTTCTTATTCATATGCTAGAAAAGTCTGGGAGTTTCGAGCTCGATTATCCAGATTTTCCAAGGACAAAGCCGGGAAAGCTTATAAGCAATAGCTTATATGACCGGAACGGGAGAACTGGCGAATTGACTTAGTATCAGAGCCATAAAACAAAGAGATAGAGAGATACATAATAATGTTATGTTTGAAATTATTTCATATATGTACATAACTTATTTACAAATGACTAATTATGATAGTAGTGCAATTTTCTTTTATGAGAAAATCTTAAATTAAATGATGTAATAATATTTGTAAAACTGCCTTTAAGCAAATGTAATACATAAGTGGTTATCTAAAAAATCCTCATTTTACCTTTTTAATTCCTGATTTACATACATACACACGCACACTCACCAAAATATACTAAATTATTGATTAAATAAATGTTGCTAGTGGAAAAAATATTAATATAATGGACATAAATAGGAGCTTCTTGTTGTTAATTTTTTTGTTATTTTGATTGTTTTTATACATGTTTAGTATGTAGTTTTTACTGTAGGATTTATTTATTTGACAATATAAATATTGAATTTTTTTATACACGTTTAGCCAATTAAAAAGGTTCATAGGCAATACGTAAAAAGAAGACGGTCTAAGGCGTGTAGTACACTAACAGGAAGACATTAGACAAAGACTGCCGGCATATAAACATGGTAATGAATCTGCCCCAAATTGTTCTTGCTTTAGTTGTCTATGAACCTTTTGAAGTGACAAAACATGTATATTCGTGTATTTCTTTTGTTTACTGAAAAGCAAATAAAAGTATATTTATATTTATGTGTTATTTATTTACCAAAAACCTCTTCATGAAATAATGATCGTTACTTTTTGTTAAAAATAATATTATTTCAATAACAAGTTGTTTTTATACTTTTTGCAATAAATGAAAAATTGCCAATAAGAGATATTTTAAAATAACTTATCTTTCTTATTTTGGTCTTAGTCTTAAATTTAAGAAAATCAAGCTTTTCCTACCTTAAATCCATAGCTTTTAAAATTAAACAAATTTTTTTAAATAATGAAACTTGTAAACAAAAAAAAATTATACTGGTATTAAAAGTGGTATCTTTCGCTTATCGCTATATTGTAAAGTTCTCGCCAGTTGAGAAGATGCCACGGAGTCACCAGTTCAGTCTCACTTTCAATTATTTTTTTGTTGCTCGCACACGTTGTAAACGACGCGTTTAGACAGCGATAGTTTATTGCCGTCTTTATTTGTATGACGCTTGTGGCACCTTTGTAACTGGTTTTTAGTCTACTCGAAATAACCTTTGTGTTGTTTTTTAATGCTTAAGTTTAGTCAAAAACAAAGTGCATATCACAAATATTACCCAAAATCTAAAATGGCAAAATAGGAAAGCATATTTTTTAAAAAATAATTATCTCATAAATGTATTGAAAGTAAAGAATATTTGTGTCCAGTAATAATAAAAAAATTGAATGCTTGTTCGCTAAAGATTAAAGCACACTAGGCGCTTAGGTCTCGGTACTCTCACGGACCGATCAAATAATTTACATGGATTTAAAAGCATTACCTTGAATGATATTTAAATACCATGTAAGATATTTGATCGGTCCCTGAGCGTACCGAAACCTAAGCGCCTAGTGTGCTTTGACTTTTATAAATCACGAACTAATTATAAGTAAAGTATGTGTAGAATGGCGAATGCGCAACCGAATGTAAGGGTTGGTAAAACATCAAGTCTTTTTAAAGGAATGCATATTATTTTGTATGATTAATAGATTAGAAAACTTTTAATACCATAATAATTTGAAATAAAAAGATCATGATTTTCAATCTATTATTTAAAATATTCTGAATTTACCATGTCTAGTTAGTTACTAACTAAAATTTCTTGGTTTTAAATTATAATATATAGGCATCATATTTTACATTGCAAGCACAAAAAAGCCATAAACTAGCAAGCAAAATAAAATGGCGTCCAAAAAATTAGGAATATTCGTTTTTAGTGATACAATCTTTTAAATTAAGCTACCTATCCAGTTTTTATTCTATATTTTATTTATTTTTTAAATGTTTATTCCTTTATTTAAAATAAAAAACAAACACATATAAAAGGGGATTTATCAGTATAAAAAGGGTTAGGCGATGTCTGGGATAATTTTCGCTCATGTTTCTTTACGTTATCTAAATGACCAATTGGGCTTTAAAAGAAGTTTCTATTTAAAAAAAAATTAATAAGACAATCATCAATGTCTATGTCATAAATAATCAATAACCCCACATTCTTATAAACAAAATGAAGTTTTTTTTGAGAATGTGAGGTATATTTTTTATATCTACGTTACAAAACGAAAAATTATACATACTCAAATCTTATTTAGAAAAGTTTTGCAAGTTTATCTAAAACATTCTTATTTGGTGTTATTTTTGCTTACTTTATTATTGCCTTAGAATGGCACGCCTCTGGCAATCGAAATGCACTCCGTCATTATATTATTTACAATGTTGCCAACACAGAGGTATTTGTAAACAAAGGCAAATTATTTTGATGTGTTTTCTTTGTCACACACGTTTGTGTTTTCATGTTTAGTATTTTAATCATGGCAACAAAACAAACGGCATTTTAGCATTGAAAAAGTAAATGTTTGGGTGGCCATATCTCCAAAACTAATAAAGGTAGATATACGTAATGTCGTATTTTTCCAAAGGTCTTGTAAAAATCTTTTTAATGGTGACATAATATTCAGGGTGCGACATTAAAAAATCTGTATTTAACTTTACTAGATCCGGAAATTGGGCCATCTAAATAAGGTATTCAGGTAATTTTCAAAGTACCGCCATTTTGTAGTAGGTAAAGGTATTGACTTTATATTCTGGGGTTATAAGGTACTCGTCAGGAGCTTAAGAATGGTGTGCCATAGCTGTCAGTTTAACATTTATATCTCTCATTCCCTCACTAGAATTTGGCTTATGTTGTCTTACTAAATTTTCATGAAAATATACCAAACAATTTAAAGGATAGAAGTGGGGTCCTAAATTTAGACAAGCACTATATTAAGGTGCCTTTTACGGGGGGCAGAATTGTTTAAAGCTCGTTTTTTACTAAAGTCATATTTTTTTATCTTTAAATTTAAAAAGTTTTTCTTCTAATGTTACAATATTAGTACATAAGACTAAGCCCGACAGAACTGTTATTTTCACATTTTTGAGGGCATAAAAAGTGCTTTTAAAAAGCCGAATCAATCTGCCCCACTTCCTTCTACCATTGTAAATACAGGCCCTGTGCATTTATAAGTGGCCAGACTTTAATGTATGGTGATTACTTAATTATTCAAATTTCGTATAACCAGAGGCTGCGAAGAGTGGGTGTGGGCCATCGCCACGGCCATGCGGCGAGGCCTTGCGCCATAGATTTGGCATTATTAAAAGTAAACTAATAAAGAGCCTTGCAGGAAAGGTGAAGACCTTTTTTTTGCTCCCCAACTTTTTTTTCCGTGATACAGTTTGTCGAGAAGTAGCCTCGCAAGAAAGGTAGAGACTTTTTTTCAATCACAACTTTTCGTTTCCATAATACCATTTGTCGAGCAGAGGCCTCAAAGAAAAGGTTTTTTTGCTCCCCAACTTTGTTTTCCATGATTCCATTTGTCGAAGGAGATGCCTCCAGGAAAGGTGAAGACTTTTTATTTATTTATTTTTGCTTTCAAACTTTTGTCCCACGATACGATTTGTTGAGAAGGGGCCTCGCGGATATGAGGGCCTTGCAAAATATATCTTGCCAACATAAAATTTTGGTCTTGCGCCGCCACTGCGTATACCAAATGTTTATTTAACTCGATTTATTATTAATAACTAAAGACAATACAGGGCAACACGGGATGTTGTTTCTATTATTTTTTTCTTAGTGGTTAAAAAAATTTAACGTTATGCGATGAAATAAATTTATATGATTTGCATTATTACAACCTCATAATCAGATCCGATTTAATCAGAAGTACTGTCAACACTTCTATCTGAAACAGAGGTGTCAATTTCTCTTTAAATTTTAAATAATTTAAAATCCTAATGTTTATTTACAAAAAACCTTTAAAAACAGAATTTTTGCTTAAAAAAATATTCTTTTACTTGAGTGTGAGTGTGAGTATTAAAGACCAAAAATAGCCCATTTTACTTTTGCACCTGTTTTGTTTTTAGACCAATTGGATACAGTAATATATTTCGTAATTTATATTTTTGGGATAATTAACAAGAAAAAACTCCAAATTAACCCAAATTTTGCAATAAAAATATTTTATTTTATGACCATATTCTATGCTGAAATTCCTCCTTTTAAATATAGCACAAAATAATGGTAAATAAATAATTTTTATGGCATCTATTTTGAGAAATTCGTGAACAAATAATTTGTGGTCACCATGTTAAAAAATTGTGTAGAATTTAAATAAGTAATAAAATGAGTGTTTTTATATTTAAATTATTTAGAAAATTCCCAATTTTCTCTATTTAATTACTTTTAAGGGTTAAAAGTAACATAATGTTTTTCTTTCATATTTATAGAATACTAGACACAATACATGGACGAACTTGCTCTTTTTTTAAGTAATCTGGCTGATAATAATATAATAACACTTTAATAAATATTTTAAATAAACAAGTGAGCACTCATATTTAAAATAATGGGATATTAATAGTCCCGGTTAAACTCGGAAGTTATTTTAGGGTTGTAATAATTTTAAAAAATATATAAATAAACTTAAATAAAATAGCGTAACACTTTTATCCATCCACATCCTGCATCATACGGTATATCTTTAAAAATTCACACTTTAAAATGTATTTTATTGAGGGTAAACGAATTATAGGGACACAAGTAAAAGAGATAATCAATAGATATTTAATTATTAATTTTATTCCGATGCTGTATATGCAAACTAAGTATTAGTTTCGCTTATCAACCTTTCATTATCACCATCTTTACGAGCAAATAAATATTCAGCGTAATACGCAACGCGCAAACTTGTTACTTTATCTTGCAACCTGTAGCACATACAGCGTCGCGTCAGTCTCCGTCGCGACATGAAGCGTCCGCGTCGAGACGGTACAGACGCTCGGTGACATGTGGAGCTTCCTGACGCGCGCTGTTCACGTGCTTTGCCGTCGCAAGGATAACAGAGGGCGAAAAAGTAAGCAATTTTACCCTTCTTGTAGATCCTGTGTCCTTTTTGTTGTTTGCAATAATGACCAGATTTAACAATCAATTTAAGGAAACTACACTTTATTTTTTGAACAATCGAGAATAATCTTCTACCGGCACCTTTTGTACTATATTTGTAATAAGCAGTTTTTGCTAAATTCTTATTAATAACTTAGGATTAAGGTAAACAGGATCAAAATATTGTAATTTAAACATATTTTCGTTAGTCAAAAAGGCTTTTTGATATTAATTTAGAGTTAATTACTTTACCTTAAATATATATTATTTAATTAAATATCTTTTGTACAACCCATATATTGAGACAATTTAAATAGAGGAATAAATTAATTTTTTGAGGAACTAAAACAGTCTCATACTAAAAAGACCACAATACTCAAAATTAAAGAATAAAACACTTCTTTTTCTAAATATAGTGCTCAACAATCGCTACATAATCATAAAAATTTTCATATTCTTGTATTTTAATTTTAATTAGTTATTTGTATCGCAAAATCTTAATTCTTATTGATAATGTTAAAGCCTGCATGTAACTTTTATTTTCATGGTTTTCTTGAAAAATTTAAATACAAAAGGTACGTTGATATAAAACAATAGTTAAGGTTATTCCTTGTTAAAAATAAAGGATATAGTCTGCTGTAGAAACACGTGATCAAAAGTCAACTATTAGGGAGATATTGCAGTACAAATATGGCGAAAGAATTGTTTTTATAGTTTATAATAAATATATAATGACATATAACAATAAAATTTTATAGGATTTTTTTCGACAGATTTACTTTATAATACTCTTTGAATTTAGTCAAGGGCCTGAAATAGTCTACCCTCGAGTCTACCATTTATAATTTTTGTCATCTAAACTAACAAAGGCACTTACGCAATTACCTAAATTAAATAACGTGGTTTATTTAACAGCTATTATGTCTTTTGTTTTTTCCTAATAAACAACTAATTTAAAACAACATAATAAAATGTAAATCTTTATGTGTCCGGACAAAATAAATAATTTTGGAAAAATATTCTACTTCTCAGCATTTACATACGTTTGTTTGATATTAGTTAATAAATAAAATAAAACATTCTGTTTGTTTTAGAATTTAAAATAAAAATATGATTTTTTCTATCTTTCTCAGGGTTACATATTGACTTTACGTTTATACAACAAATAAAACTTCTATTTTAAAAAGAGCAGCACTTCCTTAAGTTTTTGGCATTTGCTTAAAAAAATTATGTATGCATTTTTCTTTTAATGTATTCCGTCTTTTTATTATTTTATATGCAGCAGTTATAATTCTAGAAATAAGAAAATAGGCTTAGATAGAAGGACTTAACCGCACAAATATATTGATTTAAACAAACTTTACTAACCGTATTCAACATGGAGCGTGGTACAAATATTACAATATTAATAATTAATATCTATTACGAACAAAACAAACGTTCTTAAAATTTTTGGTTTATATATTAATGTTTACATCAAGCCATTCAAATACCAAAATACAAAAAAAAATAACATAGTTTATTATTGTGACCAGTCGACAGAGTCAATCATAAGAAATAAATCTATCTTATGAAGTGCTTCCATTTCGCAGAGTAAAGATCCTTGAAGATGCCTTGAGTAATCGCCGGCAAAACGTCGGTAAACAATTTCAATTTGACGCGGTCCAAACTCATGAACCAAGATTCCTCAGTTCTAGTTGTTATACCCAAATGGTTTTATTATTCACATTATAAAAAAAAAACATAGTGGATTGAATTTATTCTTAGTCACTAATTGCAATTATTCTTAAAAATAATATTAAATTCCTTGTAGGAATTTGATTGTAATTTAAATTTATGCCACACTTTGTTTACTATTTACATTTTGTACTCAAAGTCGGTCTATATAAGCTCACGACATTCGGCCATATTGCCTTGACGTGTTATGACGTCACATCTCCCATTTTTCGGCCATGTTGTTCAGTGCCGGAGATATACAGTTTATCGTATTAGTAGAACAACCGTTTATACAACAGTTTTTAATTATTATTAAGTTGTAAATTATATTACTTTAAATAAAAAACATTTGGAATTACAACTTTCAACAAATATCACTACCAAAACAATACAAAATGAAATGCGCAAATTCTAGACGCCACTGGATTGATCATAAGCTTTGATTTCACCCAGTCTTGCCAACTTTTATCCGTGGAGTGCCCTTCCTTGCATCCCCGACCTCGAACCGCCTAAAAGTTAAGGTTATGTCGCAACCTTATAAATATAAATTAACCTTGTTTGTACTATTGTATTTGCATGAGATTTATTTAAAACTTTAAAAAAAAATTTGGTGTAGCTTGAATTTATTTATTTAAAACTACATTTTGACATTTTGTGCCGTAATTCCCATACTCCATTCTAAGCGAGTACCTAAATGTATTTAATATTTGTGAAAATCACCAAAAATATGTATTGTTTTGAAGCATGGGCGCAGTCAGGAGTACTTAGCCGCTTAACTGCTGGTTAGGCGGAGTGTCAAAACTATCAAAATAAAGCCTTTATTGGTTGAATTTGTCAATTTTGACACTTTGCTAACCTAGCGACTGAGTACTTTTAAATGCGCCCCATATGTGTGCCATATGTGTAAACCATAGTAAAAAGCTGCTGCTGAAGGTATCCCAATCTAGATTCACTACCCTCAAGTCTTTAAAAATAAGTAAAACCAAGACCCCTTCCCCGTCCCCTATAGTGCGTACGTAATACTTGAACAACCCCTGATTATAAAATTAAACATTTAAAAAAATCGCAAAAGAAATGCTATAATAATTTAAAATAGTAGGTTGGTAATACCTGTAAAGGACATTATTTGTTCATAGTTTATTATGTAATTAAACCTTAGTTTTCTAATTGCGTTCGTGCCAATTTTTAAACACAATAAATTTGGTTTTTGTATTTTATGTTATTTTTATGGGTAATAAAAACTGATTTCAAGCACATACTCCTATTTATGGTAGAAAGTTTACAGCTTGATGATAATAATAATTAATATTTTTATGTGCCGATGCACACAAGGTAAATATGTAATAATATTCATCGTTTTTGGGTACATAAGTTTATAAAAGTCAAAAATAATGCATGGTCAATTCGGGAAAAAAAATAATGTTTACGATTTTTATCACAAAAATTAAATATTTGTATAAAATTTTATACTTATACCTTATACCTTAAAGGGAAAAACGTTCTATAAAAATGTACAGTGTGCGCCAAATTCGACGCGACGAAGATTTTTACATTTTGTAAACACTTTTTCACAGCAACTTTTTATGCAGATTGCAGATATGCTTTTTATATTTTTTAAGGTTGCGCATTTTTGACCTATTTACTCATTTTTGAAAATTTTAAATGAAACGCCCTGTATGCGTAACCTTACCAACAAAAAATAAAAGCATATCTGCAACCTGCATAAAAGTTTCTGTAAATTTTTTTTACAGAGTTAAAAAATTTAAAAAGTTATTAAGAATTAAAGAAATCGCAAGAAATTAGGAAACAATAAATACAACACATAATTTATACAGATTCTATTTTGGTACACGTTTACGAAATGATTTTTTGGTGTATTTTATTTTAAATAATATAAACTGTAACACATTTTTGAAGTATAATTGTAGGTAGTATCGTAACACAACTAATTTATTTTAATATTATACTAAATTTGCTTGGTCATTAAAAATAAGGTTTGATATAATTTATTTGCTGCAAATTTTCCACCTTGGTAATTTTAAGCCTTTACATCTTTTAAAATAGGCACGTTTTTCAGTCAAGGTATTGCCTTTTTAAGCGCTCTTCTGATGCTTTTTACCTTTCCGACTAAATTACCATTCTCGCATTTCATTTCGGGAAGTAAGATATTTTCTTTGCTCCTTACTCAGCTTATTTAGAAAACATATTGTATCGCATAAATTACTTTCTTAATAACTTTTAAGTTAAAGCCTGTTATTCCAGAATGTTTCTTTTTTTTCTATAATAATTACTTTACAAGCGGAATATAGTAAACATGGAATTATCTTATGTCAGTAAATTTGTGTTTAATGATATCTAGAACATTTTAGTTTTTACTCTAGATGCACAAAATAATGATAAATTTGTGTCACCCCTAAGACTCCTGCTTGCTGGGATTACTATAGTACCTGTATACAGGGGGCGCTTTTTCGTTGACCTTGCAGGATATAGCGAATACTAAAAGAGATATCACCAATCTAATTGCACGATCTTGATTTTGATTTTTAAAACAAGATCAGTGGTGAAAGTAAATCATGGCTAACATAATTCATTTTAAAGATACAGAGTATTTTTTAAATTTTGTCAATTTGGCCAAATACTTGTAACTCACTGGTGCATTCAGATAGACGTAGAGTTTAGTGGCGTAACTATATTTTTTCCATTTACTTTTATTTATAACAAAAAGTTGTTTTTTTAATGGAACACCCTGTGTATTTTATAACCAAAAAAGGTCCTCTTAAGAGCCCTAAATAATGCCACATTTAATATATTTAATGGGCCAGAGTTTCGGAAATATAGCCATAGTTAGGAGTTCGATAATAAAATGTTTTTTTTTTTTAAATTAAAATACCCCGTATATTGTATCACCAATAAAAAGAAAATTTAAAGACCTTTAAAAATTTACAAAATTTAAAATCAGTTTTTCTTACAGTTTTGGAAATATGAGCTTCGAAATCTTAGTGCGTATACATATCTGCTATATTTTAGATTTAAATGGTAATCATTCCAAAACTATAAGTGATAAACATATTACATGTCATATTTTGGTAAACTTTTTTAAAATATCTTTGCAACGGTATTATATTATTGAAGCTGTTTCATTAAAAAAATCCTGATTATGGCCATATTTTCGAAACTATTAAAAAATCAATCGATCAAATGTGGTATTTCTGAATACTTTTCAACTGATAATAAAATATTTAGGTTTTTAAATTTTAAAAACAAATGTACTATAAGTTAAACGCTAAGGTCAATTGAAAAAACAATAGTTACGCCACTGAATTCTACGTAAAAATCTCTATAACTTTTCTGTTAACATTTTTTTCATCTCTAATATTAAACGAGTTACAGCCTGGCCAAATTAACACGCTGTATCTCCAAAACGAATCAAGTTAGCCATGATTTACTATTACCACGAATTGTGCTTAATATCACAATCAAGACTGCAATCAGATTTGTTCTAGTTAGTTTTGGTTAGTTCTGGTTAGTACTGGTTAGTTCTGGTTATTTTATTTACGTTCTTGCCCTACCCTGCAATATCAACGAAAAGGCGCCACCCTGTATGTATATTCTGTTGATGGACATCCGCTTCAGCAAATCCAGGAAGCATCCAAATTTCGCATTATTTTTTTGCATCTACAGTTAAATCAAATTTATGTCTGAATGTGGCAAATAATACAATACCATTAATACTAAAAGAGTTTTGAACCTCAATTGTCTTTACTTTATTTACACTTGAAAACGGACAGGGATTGAAATGCCCGAAACGTTGTGTGAATAAATGATATAAAAACATTGGATGCCTAAAACTCTTCTTTTAATATTAAAAGTGCAAATGATCGGATCTGATTTAAGATAAATACAAAGTGTATAAAATAGAACGAAAAAAAAACACTTTTTGGTTTAGAGCTTTTAAGAGGCAGCCGAAGCTATAAGTCTATAATGTGTTATTAGGGAATTCTTAAATGTGACTTCCACAAGATTAAAAGGAGCTCCAAATTAAAACGCAGTTATTGATAAATCATAATTTTAACGTAGTTGTCATGGTACAATATTGTCAGAAAAATAACGACTATGCGCGCTGTTAACGTACACGAAACGGTAGCTAAGTCGGTAATAATTTGTATGCATGACTGTACCCGATCACAGATTTCTTTGGCAAAATAAATCACATATTTTTGTAAATTTTGATCCGACCACGTATCTTATGCGCCTGCAATAAATATATTTTAGCGCAATCTACGTTATTAATTTCTTTAAAAAAGTAATTTTACTTACATAATTACTCAACTTCTCAAACATAGTCAAAAGCTTGGTTTGCACATAGCACAGTATCTGCTATTGGAACAAACGTTGCGTATGCAAATAATACTTCACTTCATTTTTGTTTCTCGCACTCAGAAATTAAAAACCACTCACTATTTATGTTTATCAACGATTATAAAGAACTAAATTGCTTTTACAATTATTACAGTACACAAAATTTAAACTTTATTCCTTTATATTTTACAGTCATACAAAAGAATAAACCATCGCACCTATGTATATACGAGACGTGTTTTAAAAGCGTCAAACTGTCAAAGAAGATAAACAATTTATTTTTTTTATTAATAAGAGCGTATATCATCCATGTTAAATAACAAATTTTTAATTGAATTTATCTCATATTCTAAGTTGTTAATCGACTTTAAATTTTAAGGGTAATTCTATTTTAATGTATTTAATACGTAGACAAAAAAACAGAATTTTTTGACGGATCTCGTATGCCACGACAACTACCTTAACAGTATAGCACAATTTTTACGCCGTGTTTTATTATTTATGTTTAAAAAGTTTTTTAAATTCAAATATGAGAGTCCTAGTTTCAAAGTGTAAAATGTCCATTTATACTTTAAATACATTTTAAGCAATGACTACAGGGTGAGCCAAATAAAAACTTGCACACTTTTTATCTATCAATAACTTCTTATCTGTTGCGCCTGCCTTTTTTATTTTTAAAGAACTAATTAGTGGATATGTTTTCTCTATGTTTGTTAAATTTGGTCAAATAGATTTAGACAGGACTAGAATTACGTAACCTTTTTCAAAATCCCGTATTTATCCTCGTTGCAAAAGAAATTGGACTTACAATTAAGCTAATACGTTCATCTTGTAGACAAACTATGGGAAATGAAAAGTCCAGTCCTATTTAAATCTATCTGACCAAACTTAGCAAACCTAGATAAATGATATTTACAAAATAAAGAAGATGGACGCAACAGATAAAAGTTATTATTAGTTAAAATGCGTGCAAGTGTAATTTGGCCCACACTGTATTACATGGAGTTCAAACTTAATAAAGAATGTATATGTTCTTTATTAATTGTTTTTTTTTGTTGATTTTGGAGATTGTACACTTTAAAACTAGCTCCATATTATGAATATATAAATATACCATATTATTTTAATTAAAAATCTTTTTCATATTTACAAAAAACTTCATAGTAAAAAAGCGTGGGGTGCTTAATATATTAAATGTTATAATTATTATATTTGCCAATATCTATGAGGAAAAGTTATGAAAAAATTGTAAAATGCACCCACGCTTTTTACTATGAAGTGACAATATTTTTTTAATGAAAAATTATTTTCTAATTTTTAGTTCGGTTGCATATAAAAGCGTGTTTTTTAGTTTTTTAAACTATTATTTATTTTTCATTTTTAGTTCGATATGCATTTATGTATGTATCTATGTAAAAATGCTCCAGTTTATTCACTAAAATTCCTTCGCCATTTTGTCAAGAGTAGCTAAACCTGAGAAAGTTTGGGATGTTGCCAAAGATGGCAACACAGGTGTTGTTTTTATAATATAATGGAATTTTTTCCTGGCGATCCAAACCAGGATAACGGGATACTGTTTGCAGATTATTGCATTGTCAAAAGAAAACGCGCAGTTAAAATTGTGAGGTGTTCTAACAATTGTGTTTTATAAAAACTAAATTTTGATTTGGAGCTCCTCAAATGTGTTTTTTCTGTACAAACTTAGCCGCTTATAAAATATGTGAAAGAAAATAGACCTTGTTCTTATAAAGTCAAACATTTTTTTTCCATACAAAATTATCTTATATCTTATCTAATCGGTTAGGATAAAAGGTAATTATTTACAATAATAGGCTTATTAGCTTTTGCTTTTATACTTTTTAACACCTGTTTACTAATTACGGATACTATACCTTTAATAAATTTGTAGGAAGTATAATTTGCTTTTAGAAAAATTACAAGGTAGTCAAAAAGGTTTGCAGATATTTTAACCAAAAATTAACAGACTCAGACGGTTGGTTTTTTCTCAGGTGAGGCAAATTTTGTAAGCAACTACTTGTGCCTCGCTAAACAACGTGTTAAATTTTCTATACAATAAACATAAACCATTTTTATGGACAGACTTTATCAATGATATGTCTCTACTTCTTCCAAAAAATATGTATACAAATATCCATTGCAAAAACTATTAAACATTAAAATAAAAATTTCTACAGCCGCTAAAAACAATGATGTTTTTAAATCATTTCTTTTCGATCTTTCCTAATTTATAAAACTTTTAATTCTTATTTAAGTTTAGAAATATTTATATCATAATTATTATTACCGGTTTAAAGTAATCTTTTGTATTCCTTTACGCTTTATCTAGGCCTTCCAGATTTTTCTTAAAAATGTGTACAGGGTGGGCCAAATTCGACGCTTTTGATAAGAAACTCATGTTTCTGTATGTTTTACAAAAAACTGACCCCCGTTTGCGAGGCTCTAATTTCAAGCCAAATTTACTAGTTAATACCGCAATTTGCTATTTTGCGTCGTTTAAACATTTCTACGGCAACTTTTATGCAGAATGCATAATTTTAGTTTTTTTCTAGGGTTGTGCATTTTTGATTTATTTATTTATGTTTTGAAATTTTAAATGGAAAACCTTGTTTATTTTTTCACTATTAAAATGGGCAAAAAAATACCCTTTTAAAAATGTGTCACACTTTATATTTCTTCTTGGTCGTTTCTGAGATATTGCATATTTTGTCATTTATGACCAATATTGGTTAGATAGTAGGTCATGAAAAAGTAATTAAGTTTTACTTTAAACAATCTTGTTATAACTTTTATTTTTTATGGACTGCAATGACGGGAAACCATTTTTTATTAATAAATAATAATCCTATTTTATAGGTATTTTAAATTGTTTTGGTAATATTTTGCCCTAAAAACATTTTGATCAGGTTTTCTTAATACGTAATATTTTATGTAAAAAACAACCATTATTTTTTGTATACAGGTAAGTAAAAGATGGCCATGAAAAACAAACACGAGCTAAATTTAACCCTTTTAGCTAAAAGCTGGCATTTGTTTTCCATGGTTATCTTTAATTTACTAAAATATAAAAATAATGGTTGTTTGTTACATTAAATATTAACGTTTTAATAAAACCTGAATTAAAAGTTCCTAGGGCAAAATATTAACAAAATAATTTAAAATACCAAACAATAGAATTATTTTTTACCCCTACTTGCGTTAATAAATTATTCATAAAATTGGTTTCCCGTCATTGCAGTCAATAAAAAAAAAGTTATAACAAGATAGTTTAGAGTAAAACATAATTACTTTTTTCCTCGCCTACCTATATCAGTCATAAATGACAAGATATGCAATTTTTCCGAAACGGCTGAGAAAAAATATAAAGTGTAACACATTTTTGAAACCGTAATTTTTACCCATTTTAATAGTGAATAAGAAATAAAAACCTTAATAAATAAGTCAAAAAATGTGCCACCCTAGAAAAAACTAGCATCATATTTGCAATCTGCATAAAAAGTTGCTGTAGAAACAGAATTTAAAAATATTTTAAAAATAAAAAAGGCATAAAGGATAAAAGAAAACGCAAGAAATTAAGAAACACGCTGTAGCGAGTAAACGACGCAAGATAGCGAATTGCGGTTTTCACTAGTAAATTTGGCCTAAAATTTAAGTTAAACCATGTCCCATAACAAACAGTTTTTGACTGGTAAACCTATTAAATCATGAGTTGTAGCATATTATACAGCGCCTATTTGGAGACTGCCAGATGGCTAAATAAAAGCGTTTAAGGAATACGATGAAACTTGTCGTATGAAATAACACTTTTAACCTGAATTTGTTTAAACAGTCTGTCCTAACGCAATGTTCACCAGGCATATTTTTTTGTGCAGGGTATTTATAAGAAATATGTATTTTTAAAGCTATAACCCAGCAAACACTATTTGCCGGCAATGTACATTTTTCATATTGGCATTGATGGTAAAGCATTGGCAATTGGTGGCAATATTATGCCAACATCTTATACGCATTAAAAAGTCAACCCTAAATAAACACTTAATTGCCAATAAATTTTACATGCAGGCGAATTGCCGGCAAGCATACAAAAATGGCAGCATACCAATCCTGATTAAATAAAGCACGCGTTTTTGTTGCAGGCAAATAAATATTGGATTTTTGAAGGCAAACCTTCAACGCATATTCATACTTTTTAAACCATATTATTAACATTGGTATTTAACTAACATTAAAGCAATTTTTGATCTGTTTTATTTATAATGGCAGCTAAACAACAATATTTTATGTTTTTACATAATTTAAGGAAATGCCTTTTCATAACATTATATTGTTAAAAATCATGCAAATAAAAATTAGGTCAAACAAAATGTTTATTATGTATTTTGGAGCTGAATAAAAATAAAATGATGGTAAAATTAGTTACGTTAATTTCGACTGAAGGTGAGCACTTTGTGCTTTTTTTCTACGTGGTTTTCTAGCTTTTTAGTTTCTTTTTTAAAGAAAAGAGTTTTTAATAGACATAATTAAATGTATTCATTACCTAATAAGTGTGTGTTGTGTGATTAATTGGTGATGGCTAGTCGAGAAGGCAAGATATTCAAGTAGACTGTTAGGAGCTGTAAACATTTTGTTTAAAACTTTATTAAAAGTTTTAAAGACGTGTTAATAACAAATATTATATATATTTAATAGTTTTTTGACATACCGATAGATGGCGTAATGGACAATAAACTACTACGTTTCTGCAATATCTTCGCTTTTTATCGTCTAAACCGTACCCATTAGACAAAAATAATTCGAGAGCGGTCTGCGGTAGGTGATCTCACTTAGCTTTGAAAGAAATATCTTCGGCTAGTGTAAAAATCTGCATCTCCAAGTTGGACAGTGTTCCGAGAGATGGTACTTTGCATTGCAAGGAAATTGCATGCAGTAAGGAGTTTTTTCCTATTTTAATTTTCAAATAAAATATCGCATCATTTTAGCTTTTAAAAAAGTATATGCGACAATTTTCGTCAATAAGACGTCAGCTTGCTGCTTGGGAGTATCTGCATTTGCCCACTTTCGTGTCTTTTTGTTATCTTTTTGCCAATAACTTATTAATGATGGATGCCATCATCTTAAACGCATTTTTTGCCAATAACTTATTAATGACGGATGCCATCACTTTATCTGCAACACGTGGCCTAATAACGGCCAATTGCCCACTTTCGCGTCTTTTTGATACCTTTTTGCCAATGCCTTGCCATTAAAGAGTGTTGGCAATGCCAGTAAATTAAATGTTCAACGCCGGCAAAAAATGTTATATGGGAATATACCAAGGCATGTCTCCCCGTGGCCTAGTGGACAGAACTTTGATCTTCGAAGCCAGGAGGTCGGTGGTTCGATTCCCAGCGGGGGAGACATATTTAGGTAGGTAGTTATTTAAAAATAACGACCGTGGTGGCACTACCGCGTTGTCTAAAAGGTGCTGTGAAATGCAACTGCATGTTTCAGTGCTTGGACAACGTTGACGGAACAGGGGAACGATGGGTTAAACATCTAATAACCCGACACCCACGGTACTCTGGTATTTAGGCATATACCTTCATGGGATGTCAAAAAGATAAAAAAAATCGTTTTAGTTAAACTATTGTATGTGAATTTTGGCTCATTTAAAAAAAAATTAAAGAACATATCACTTTCAAACTCTTAAGTTAATGTTTCCTGTCGTGCAACAATATATTTATGTTTGCTCATCTTATGTTTTGGCAGATACAACTTCATAACTCTAGGAATCCTTAGTTTATGCAGATGCATTTATGTTACATTGATAATATCGGTATGTTATTACATTTTACACCTATAGGCAACAAACTACAGGTGGCGCTCTTTACATTTTACAACAAAAAAACGTTTCGCAATTTTCGATTCCTTTTGTAAAAGCAAAATGTCAAGTTTTTCACCTCTTTCAAAAATCGATACAGAATAAAAAAATCTTACCCTGTATAATTCCGATTTACTGAACAGCCGTTTACCTATGGAAAGAAGTATTGGATGAGATAATTTAGTTGTCCAGATATCATTGAGGCTGTAGTGTCGGTTCAAAAGCTATAAATAAAATACAATTTGTTTAATCCAACTTTAAAGTCAATAACTCCCCAACGAAGTGCGATAGATTTTTTTACAAAAAGTACTAACATTATTTTGGCTCACTTTATTATCTCTATTATTTACGACATGACCTTTCCGGACACCCTGTATATCTTCATTTAAAAGTATCAAATCTAGGCAAGTATTAAGTGTAATAATTAAAAACAAAAACAAAAAACTTGTTCTTGCAACCTAGTGTTTAATTAATTAATAAAAAAAATATTAATGAGATTTAATAAGTAAGTGTGCCTTCTTTTCAAATTTAAAATTAATTTTTCTATTACATTTAACTATACAACATATTAACTAATTGTTTTATGCAGAACAGTTTCAAATACTCGATGTAACTACCAAACTAATTAAACCACAATGTAAACAGTCAATAACTTAAGTTTAGAACTACAAAATGGCTTAAGGTAGTTACAAGGGAGGCATAGTATGAATATATAAATTTGTGGTCAAGACAAAGAGATAATATTATTAAGTTTAACTAGCTTCAAAGTAACACCAACTATAATTATTTACTAACGTCCTAAAGGTAAAAGTTATTTTTCCAACAAGTGCCGTTGTGCCTTTTCCGCACGCGCAAAAGCAGTTGGACGAACGATGCGAATGTGTTAAAATATATATATATATATATTTTAATATATATATATATATATATATATATATATATATATATATATATATATATATATATATATATATATATATATATATATATATATATATATATATATATATATAGTAATACTTCTTAACGTCATAAACTATCTCTCAGTTTGGAAGTTTATTTGTTGTTGCTTTAAAGCCGCGTTCAGACTTACAGGAATTCGCCGCAATAGAGTTTACGACGTTTTAAGGGTGTGGGGAATGATTTGCCGGTAATTCAGAGCATGTCCCTTTGTTGCCGTCACAGAAGCGCGCGAACAGGCTGGTTAGTTTGGACGGATAATTTCCCCTGAACATCATTACATTCCCAATCACCGGAATCGTACATCGATCGAAGAGCGTCGATATTCCCCGAACCCAACATCAAGGGTCTGCGAGTGCCGCTGCATTCATAAAATGTTAATCAGTGTTGACTTACCAAAAGGCTAAGTAGGCTGAACCGTATACAATGGCTA